>JAHSPW020000016.1:4259478-4499478 GCA_019985065.2 Arctostaphylos glauca | reverse complement strand
AGGATATTTTTATTAGGTTGTTTTCTTTTGGCTAAGGGGTCTCATATAGAAGAACACAATAGACATATATCAGAGATAATATCAAGTTTTTGAGAGCTCCTAGCCTCCCTTTTTGCCTTAGAGTTGTTGTTCTTCATTGTTTCCTCTTCAAGTTTTGAAGTAAGGTTATTAATCTTTAGTGTTTTATGCTTGAAGATCCTTGTATTCTCTTGGAATCATTTAAGTTTTGGGTAAGTTTCACTCATATAGTTCCATTTAGTATTGTATTACCTTAAAAAAAATCTGATTGTTCTTAGAGTTTTCTAGTAGTTTTGATTTAATCCTTCTTATTGTTCTTAGATAAGTTTGTTTTATCATGTTTTCTTCTACGTCTATCATTTTCATGTTAGATATGAGTAGCTAAATTAGTGTGGGTTAAGTCTAAATGTGAAGTCTATTTCAAAACCATGTTGGTCTAAATCTTCTCCATATGTATTAATGCCATTGATGGATCTTTCTAAGTTTTTCATATTGAAACAAAAATGAAGTGTTAAGTTCTTGCTTAGTTATAGCCATCCTTAGAGTTGGTATATCTAATACTTGAATCGATGTCCTTCATCTTTTAATCCTATTTTTTTGAACTTGAAAGGATCCATCAAACCATTTTGTGAATTAAAATCCTGATTTTCATCGAAGTATTTTCCGATCTAAAACCCGACACCGGGGGATAGATTGAGTTATAAGGAGAAGAGATAGACCGACGGAAGAGTTGGAATAGACCAAACCTTAGGACTTAACCCCACTCCTTAATCTAGTTTTTCCCCTCTTTTAGTAGTATATTTGTTAATCAAATCACCAAACAAATTTTAGGTTGACGTCCGAAACGTCGAAAACACCAATTTGCGAATTCTTTAAATCCAATGTTCTTTTCCTTGTGGATCGATACTCCGGACTATCCATTATACTCATTTTACATATTTTGAGGAAAAGTCCTGTTTTATGAAATTAAACCACTGACCCGAGACCGGCACCTTAAAGACACACACTTTGCCGGTCCGGTCAGCTTCCTTCACCAAAAGTGAAAACTTTTCCCATTTCAGTTTGCCTCTGTTGTACTTGTCTATCAAATGTACTAGAAGCTTTCTGTCTAGAAGTAATATTTTCTTCAATCCCAAGAACCTGAAAGATATTCAAGTATGACATAATCACCACATACTATGTTGGAGTTTTGATTTACATAAGGAGGACATATCTATACATAATATGAAGCACTGACACGACTCAATAGTTGTATGCATGTCGGGCAAGCCAAGGATATTGACATGGCGGGACATGTACGGGGAGACACCACGTGGGATGTCCATTTAATTTTTAAGCTTGTTACATTCACGGGACAAGTTAGGGGTTTAGTCACAATTTTAAAAACTTATTTTGGAGTTAAGTTGAAGTATTTAAATCCTAAAAGGCGTCATTTCAAAATATAATTAGTTTTGGTTTTTACTTGTAAGATATCCATATGAATAACAAGAAAAAAAAGTTGTACGTGTAGTTCTCTTGCCGCGTCCCTAGTGTGTCCGTGTTATCAGCGTCATGTGATTGTATTCATCCATCTTCATGTATATACACACTCTCTACTATGATAATCAAGTTGTACTAGATACCTTCTATGGCCTTCAACAACTTTAGCCACGTTGCCTCCAACTATTGGAACAAAGATATCACTCTCTATTGATACAATATAATCCAATGCTGCCATTTGAGAAGAATGGTTCTGGAATGGCTAAAGCTCTGACGGTTGAACTAGTGTCTCCTTCTTCACCTAATTGGCGACACAGAAAAGAAAAACAATGAAAAAACTCAAATCTACTCAAAGTAGTATTTGTTCTTGAGGCTTCAATTTAGTAACCAGATTTGGAAAAGCCGCTACTAGACTCGCCAATCTCCTCCCTCCTCCATATATATCCCCAACAGCTATATAAATTTGAATATTTTTATCGATGTCCAGTGCACGCAATGTTAAAGCTATCTCCTCCAGAGTAATAGGACACAACCCCTTTCTCGTATATCATATGTAACCCTGTTGCTCTGTACCTGTTTCTAAAGCTCTAGCCCAAGATTTGGGGGAACATGAACCAAGTTTGAGATCATGTGAATTGAGCCCAATTTTTGTTCCCCTCATCTCTATGTAAAAGGCTGAATACCTTGATTTGCTAAGACACTGTTGTGAAAGTAGATTTCAATTTCTACATACTCGAATCTCATATCGATTTTTGTGTTAGGGGTTAGATAAGTTTGCGAGGAAGGTAAAATTGCCTTTGAGATATTCTGGCGAGTCGAAGTAGATGAGTTTGAGGCTTGGAATGTGTTGATACCGTAATACATCTCGTATAACCGGTTCAACATGTCTTATTTAGCATACGTGCAATACTTAATTATCAATTTTATCGGATAATGCACGTTTGGTAGCTTTTGTCCAATTTCAGGTTTTCTATGTTAAAAGAGGTGTTAGACCGACGAAATTGTGAAATCCAAAAGTTCGGAGGAAGTCTCGACACCCGAGGAAAGATGGAAGTACAATTGGAAGAAGTGCCAAGTCTAAGAATGATACGAAGTTCGAAGAAAATGCGGAAAAAGATAGAAGAATCAAGAAAGAAGAAAATCGGACCTGACCTGATGAAACCTGACTGGAACCTTCTAGTCAGGCTTGTGTGCGAATTTGATTTATTTATTTTTTGTAATTTCCTATTTTATTTAATCTTTTTAGATAGTGTCCTATTAGGATTAGGTAACCCTTTTCTTTTATTTATTTTAATTGTAATTAGTTTCCTTAGAGGATTAGGATTACTTTCCTAATTTCTCTCCTAGGTTTTCTTTATTTAAGGACCTAGGAGACCTAGATCTAGATATCTCTTTTAGTCTTATCTCTTTACAATCTCTATTATTATCTCTTTTTAGTATTTATCTTCTACGTTATGAGCAATAAAATTTCCGGCAATTATTTCTACCTTCCGATTCAAGATTCATTCGATTAATTCAAGTTCCGTTCAAGTTTTCCGGTAAGATTGTTAGAAATTTATTGCGTTCATTAATTTTAGTAAAGTATTTTCAATTTATTATTCTGTTTTTAATTTTAATATGCTAGGCTAAATCTCTAGGCAAGATCCAAGGATGAATTTCATCCCATGATTTATGGTTTTCAATATCTTCTCATTATTTTTCATCGTTTATTCAAAAATTAATTCAAGTTCATATTTTTCGAACCAAACAAGGAGTGTTATGCTCTTGATTAATCGTCGCCATTAATTTGGTACGAATAATACTTGGGTCGATGTCCTCCTATGATTTGACCTAATTTTATTGAACACAAATCAATTTCGAATACATCTTTTGAATTAAAGATATTGTTACCTAAAATCTAGGATGGAAGGATTCCACGGATCTAGCCTATTTTCTTAATTCATTAGTTTCCTATTTTAGTCTAAATTAGAATCAAAACCCAACAAAAACAGAGGTTAGCGTCCGAAACGCTACAACTCCTAGTTACGTGATCCTCCCTTCCTGTTGTTCTTCGTGGATCGATACTCTCTCTTGCCGCTCTACTGGTTTTCTAAACTTGTGAGCCAAAGATTAGTTTTAAATAAAATAAATTTTGATTTGGCCGGCGCATCAGCGACGCTTTTGCCGGTCGATCATATTTTTGGCGCCGTTGCCGGGGAACAGCCAAGGCAAGGTACGTAACTTGAAGTTGTTTTTTTTTTTTTTAATTCTATTTCTTTATTGGGGAGTAATTTTTGTGCATGAGTGTTTACACTCGCGGCCACACCAATCGTCTTATTCGAACTGAAAGCCTCCCCAACAATGTGATGGCTGCTCTACTGGGGGCCAATAATACTATACCTTCGAGGACCATGAGGGACTATTTATACTCATCTAATTTTGAAACTCATGATTTCTACTCTGAAGGGCGGGACCCACTATGGTACCCACCTAATAATTGGCAACAATATGCACCTCAGGAACCTTTTATGATTTCTGAGGCATACCAACCAGCTCATAAGCCAAGTTTAGAGGACATGTTGATGATCATACAGGGGCAATCCAAAATCATTGAGCAGAACACGCAAGCCTTCCATTCCCAAATGATTGGGTTGAACCTTATGCTCAATGTTGCGAGTCAAATTAAGGACAATGATAATGAGTTTCATGATGTGGATCATCATGATGCCTTAGACCAAGCACAACGGGACTCTCATGTATCCCCCGACCCTTCGGAGAATTACCTCACTACTAAAGCGGCTATTTTTCTTGACTTACATGAGGTGGATAATGCGTGCTCATTCATCGAGAAAGAAGAGGTCATAGACACAAAAATGTGGGAACTCACTGTTGAACCTCTATCTCTTGACAAACCAACAACTAGCCCATCAAGTTTATCTCCTCTAGTCCTTGATGTTTTCGGAGATTGCCTTACTGCTATTCAAGAGGTGGATTATCTTTATACTCCTCTCGGGGAAGAAGAGATAATGGGCACATAAAATTGGTGCCCATTGTTGAACCATTACCACCCGACAAATCACAAACTTTTTTGCCCAATGTCCAATCTCTACAAAAAGAATTACAAATTTCTCCCGAGGAATTGAAAGAACCTTTTGTTGGTGAAACCAAAATACATCCCGTTGTGGTCTCCTCCATTCAAGAGGATCACCATGAATACAAATTGGCAAAAGTTGTGGGTCAACACAAGAAGACCATTAGCTGGAATCTTAGAAAAGACCACTTTCCTCCGCCTTTTACTGATCGCTTATTTGCGAGGAAAGATGGTCACTCAGGTTATAATCACACTGCGGTCTCTCTGGTAGACCAAGCACATCCGCATGTACCTCATCCATTCGGGACTTTTTCGTTAAAAATTCTGCGCTCGAATTATTTAAATAACTCACATGGGTTAACGTTTAATGTGTTGTTGCCCAAATTTGCTTTGCAGTTTGTTTTGCAGAAAATTCATATGTTGCCAGAATATGAGGAGAATTGGTTGATCCTGTCTATTCGGATCAATGAGCTTTTATGATGTCTAGGAGACTATAAATCCATGGAGTTTGAGATACCTCCAGTGTTCGCCGTGCTCGAACGGCCTCAGCTGGTCCGGTATAGCCACCTGTCGCAGCTATGTATGGAGTACCTAGGAGGTTGGGTCTGACAGCAGGCGCATCGAACAACGAGAAATCTGTCCGAACCATCCGGCTTTAGTGCCAAGCTCTATGGAGATAGCTTCAAAGTAGAGTGGTGGGTAAGGAATTTGGGGTCGCTCCCAAAGGGAGAGGTAGCCTATTAGATGATGGTGCCTTTTCTCAAGATATTGTTGAACCCTTGGCATACTGTCCTTCCAACAAATAGGGAAACACAGTCTTCGAACAGGGAGAAAAGTAGTACCCGTGCCTTTCGCGTGAAGAAAGTGGTGGATTTATAATTGGTTTCAGGCCTAACACTTGCAGGTTACATAGTTCAAGTTGGGGGGAGGCCTACCTTCCTGACCATCTTCGGTGCAAGTACTATCTTTCCTTCTCTTCATTCTTATCTGTCTTCGTGCATTGAGGACATTGCACAATTTAAGTTGGGGGGAGCAGCTAGTCCCTATGTTAGGCCTTACTTTAATTCATCTAGAATTTGGTCTCACTTTTAAATTTTTATGAGTAAATCTTCCCTTGTGCGAATCACGAATCCACATATATGCGCTAAACATAGGAATGAGAGTCATGTGTTACTAAGATTATTGTGTTGCATTCGTATCATTTGTGAAAAGCTGAAATGTTCTAAAACGACACAAGGATAAACTGATGCATGTGAATCAAGTGATCTGTGTTAATGAAGACTTAGATGCGGCATCCAATTGAAAAATTTGAACTCTTCGTTTCTTGATCTCCAATTGTGCCATATATTATTTGTGTTAACATGTGCATACATCATTTGATAATCCGTGAAACGTGTGGGAAGTGATACTAGGCCATTTTTCTTTGATCAAACCACATATGAGTCACCTAGACTATACGATTTTGAGCCAAGTTTCCAAATTTTTTGCAAAACATAGGAAACCGGATGATATAAGGGTGGTTCAGTTAAAAAAAAAAAAAAAGGAGGAGGAATTCCAGAAACTCAATCTGACCCGTCAGGGCATCAAGTCAGATTTACTACATCCAGTCAGATTTTTTGGAAAATTTTGGTCAGTAAGCAAACTTGACTGGTCAGGGCATCAAGTCAGATTTACACGATCCATTCAGATTTTTTGGCAAAAATTGGTCAGTAAGTTAACTTGACTGGTCAGATTAATCCGGTCAGGTACAAGCCGTTTGGTCAGTACTCGGTCAATCCAGTCAGATTCATTAGCAGGGGTAAAAAAAAAAAGAGTTCTGACCCAACCATCTTCCTCCATCTCCTGAAATCGCGAAATACAGAGAAGAGAGAGAGACGTGCGTCGGTCGAATCCCTGGGCCGCTGAAGATCCAGCCCCCTCCATCAGCCACCACTTCAACCACCATCCACTCCGTGGAACCCTCATCAACTACGAACAAAAAACCCTAACCCAGAACCATAGATTGAAGAGAAAAGGGAGCATCGCTGTTTGGGGAATCCGCCATTAACGAACCAGAGCAAGCTCTGTGATCCAGCCCTCAAACAGAACCCCCTGAGCCGCCATCCAAAACGCTGATGCGCCTCCATAGCCATCATCGACCAACCCTCAGCCCTAAATCGGTTCGAAACCAGAACCTCCAGACATCGTCTTCGACCTTTCCAGCTGCCCTCAAACCTCGAACCAAAACCGAACCACCAGAAACCCGTGTTCGTAAAATCCAGTACCCAGTCGAAGCTCTGAGATTTCGAATCCGCCATTGACGAACCTTCGTCCTCTGTACCTCATTCATCCATCATCTTCGAAACCCTGAACGCAGATCTCTAAGCCTAAAACCATCAGAAATCCAATCGCCAAATCAACCTCAAACCCTCCTCTCTCTGTCTAAATTCGAACCTCTCCGAACCAAGAAACCTCAAATCAGCAGAAACCCTAAAATCGCGATGTGAAGAGGCCAGCGATGAATCCTCAAACCAGTGAAATCTATTCTCCTTTCGACCAGTTAAACTCCGAATCAGATCACAGAGGACATGTAACCCCTGTGTTTCAAACTCTTCCATTACTGATGTTAGAAATTCTGGATTTGGTGCCCTCTGTTCTGAGTAGAAGCCTATTGCCATTGTGTGTGGCCATAACCTGCTATTGATGATTGCATGATTTTGAGTGTTCCATTGCTGATTCATTTCTGGGTTAAGTGTCGTCATCAGCAACAACAATAGTTTTGAATGCCATTGTGCGTGGCCTGAATAACCTGAGATAATTGCATATATGCTTGTGGTTTCTACCTAATTTTGGGGTGTTGGGATTTTCTTCTGTTAAGTGGTTTATCTTGAATTAGATACGAGAATCAGCCACTGTGCGTGCCCATGAAAATCTGTGACAATTGTTCGAATGTTACCCAGTTAAGGTCTTACAGAGTAGATACTGCTAGTTGTTGAATGCTAGACATGAACGTTCCGTATGACTCTGAATTTCTGCCTAAATCAGTTGGATTAACTGGTTGTTATTGATGCTTACCGATCCTTGCATTTTGGATTTTTGTTTAACCATGGTGAATTCCTGCTGGTGATGAATTTCTGGGCCCAATTCCTGTTAGTTGATGTGTAATCAACAAACAGCCTTGACCAAGCGAAATACTGGTTTTTGAACTGCTGGTTGAGTGATATCTCAACCCCTGCCCTTTGTTATTCTACCATGGGCAAGAAACAGATTGCCCAGAAGGGATTGGGCAAAAGGCCATCGGGTGCGGGGTCCAGTGGACCCCCATCTAAGAAATCTAAAACCTGGAGAGATGAATTGCAAAGACAAAGGGAGAAATCAAGAATCGAGAGAGAACAACAAAAAAAGCGCTGGGAAGAAATAGTTGAAGGGAAGAAAATAACCTGTGTTGTTGAGTTTCTGTTTGGTGACGGCGACAGGGGTAGTTACCCATAAGCCAATTTTCAGCCGTCACCAACTTCGTTTACCGATTTTTCTTGATAACCCAAGGTAATTACAAGCCAAAAAGTCCTACGCTTGATCCCATGTGCGACTCGGATTTAGAATGTTTGTGGTATCATGTTTGCATAAATTAATCTGGCATATTCTCTTGACATAGCCTCATGTTACATCTTTGAGCCATTATTACACTTAACTCTTTGAAAATCCTGTGTGAGCATGTTGGGATAGCCGTACAATCAATTCCATTCTTTTTGAGAGATTCGGTGAGCTTTGAAGTCCTAATTGCATAGGTTGTGATAAGCATGCATTCGTTCAACCACGTGGTGTTTTGGAATATTTAAGTTTTAAACGAATGATTCGTTTGTTAGCACACGACATGTTAGAAGCATCGCACTCTCGAATTCCCATAATGCTTTCAATGATTGAGTTCATGATTCGTACAAGGGAGGTCATACTCATCCTTGTCTTCGTAGTTTCGTTGCTAGGGACTAGCAACCCTCAAGTTGTGGGGTGTGTTGATACCGTAATACATCTCGTATAACCGGTTCAACATGTCTTATTTAGCATACGTGCAATACTTAATTATCAATTTTATCGGATAATGCACGTTTGGTAGCTTTTGTCCAATTTCAGATTTTCTATGTTAAAAGATGTGTTAGATCGACGAAATTGTGAAATCCAAAAGTTCGGAGGAAGTCTCGACACCCGAGGAAAGATGGAAGTACAATTGGAAGAAGTGCCGAGTCCAAGAATGATACGAAGTTCGAAGAAAATGCGGAAAAAGATAGAAGAATCAAGAAAGAAGAAAATCGGACCTGACCTGATAAAACCTGACTGGAACCTTCTAGTCAGGCTTGTGCGCGAATTAGATTTGTTTATTTTTTGTAAATTTCTATTTTATTTAATCTTTTTAGATAGTGTCCTATTAGGATTACGTAACCCTTTTCTTTTATTTATTTTAATTGTAATTAGTTTCCTTAGAGGATTAGGATTTCTTTCCTAATTTCTCTCCTAGGTTTTCTTTATTTAAGGACCTAGGAGACCTAGATCTAGATATCTCTTTTAGTCTTATCTCTTTACAATCTCTATTATTATCTCTTTTTAGTATGTATCTTCTATGTTCTGAGCAATAAAATTTCCAGCAATTATTTCTACCTTCCGATTCAAGATTCATTCGACTAATTCAAGTTACGTTCAAGTTTTCCGGTAAGATTGTTAGAAATTTATTGCATTCATTAATTTTAGTAAAATATTTTCAATTTATTATTCTGTTTTTAATTTTAATATGCTAGGCTAAATCTCTAGGCAAGATCCAATGATGAATTTCATCCATGATTTAGGGTTTTCAATATCTTCTCATTATTTTTCACCGTTTATTCAAAAATTGATTCAAGTTCATATTTTTCGAACCAAACAAGGAGTGTTATGCTCTTGATTAATCGTCGCCATTAATTTGGTACGAATAATACTTGGGTCGATGTCCTCCTATGATTTGACCTAATTTTATTGAACACAAATCAATTTCGAATACATCTTTTGAATTAAAGATATTGTTACCTAAAATCTAGGATGGAATGATTCCACGGATCTAGCCTATTTTCTTAATTCATTAGTTTCCTATTTTAGTCTAAATTAGAATCAAAACCCAACAAAAACAGAGGTTAGCGTCCGAAACGCTACAACTCCTAGTTACGTGATCCCCCCTTCCTGCTGTTCTTCGTGGATCGATACTCTCTCTTGCCGCTCTACTGGTTTTCTAAACTTGTGAGCCAAAGATTAGTTTTAAATAAAATAAATTTTGATTTGGCCGGCGCATCGGATACGCTTTTGCCGGTCGATCAGAATGTTTAGTTCCAAGCATTAAGTGTTCTCATTTTTAACTTCTTTTTGGGGAGCCCTTTAATATATCTCTTACGCGTGATGAGTGGATATACATTTGGCTTTTTTTAAATTTCTATTACTCCAATACATACTCTTGAACTGCAAGTTTGCAACCCATTTCTTTGGTTTATCAAAGAACTGCTCCTCTATATTTCTATGCCAGCTACCATGTAACTTCTGAGATATCACACGTTGGGGTTTGATGACTATAAATACTACTAAAGTAGTAACTCCAAAGAAGATAAGGAGAAGGATAAATATTAAACAAAGAATTGCTGGTGTTAAAATTTGTTGATGCGTCATGGCCTTTGTTGGTATAATTCTCTTCTTTGTTGCACCATGTCCAGACGATAGCCGTGGGAAAAAGTCACCATCGGATTCCACTGCAATCGGCTACTGCTGGCCCCGAACGAAGCAACAACAACTGGGGGCATAAGCCTCGCCCTTTAGAGAGAGGGGCAAAAAGCCTTCAAAAAAGGCCCTTCCCTTGCTTTTGAGTCCTGGAGTATCACTATTTGTTTGAGAGAAGTGGGCATGGCTTGCTTTTGGGATAGAGGGTGAGGGGGATGAGGGAGGAGTACAATGAGTCATGAATATCAATGCGGGCACTTATTGGAAATCGATACGCACCCGATACGCTGCGATATGTATCGGATACACCTAATTAAGCAATATCCAGTATTACAATTAATTCATTTTTATTTTGGATATGCAATAGATACGTTTCAAATACTTCTGGAAACGTCTCCGATACGTTCCCGAAGGGATAAACAAATGTATGCCATTATTTTCTTTTCTTTTTTTTTTGGTCCCCCCATGTTTTAGTCCGTTGGTGATTGTTCAATGTGGTCCATAGATTTCACATTTTTTTATTTTCGTATGTAAGTCTTTACCTTATGCAGTTTTGTAATTCAGAATTGCTATTGTTTGAAAATAATATTTATTCTCTTTCTTTTTCATGTTTGTCGCAGGTAATAGAACTATTTAGAAGCATTGAATGCTGACTGGCCTTTTCATGGAGGTTTTATACAAAGATGACAACTTATCCTATTTTTGTGTTTTTTGGTTCGATGTATATAGGTATTAATATTGCGGACTGTTTTGGTATTATGTTAATTTAGTACGATGGAAGATATATATGCTAAGCATATGTGAGTATTATGGATGAATTTTTATTTGGACAAGTTAACTTATGTACTAGATTTTTGCTCTAAAATTGATTTGTCTTCCTCAGAACAGGTGTAATGACAAACAAGTTATATATATTAAGATCGATTTAACATATATTTATTTTCCAATTAAAGGTAGCATTGCTGGAAATTATTGTTGGTTATTTTACAGAAAGGATTATGGCAACGGTTATTTTATACAATAGCAACGGTTGTAGTGTTACTAGAGGATTGACTGTACGAACGATTGACACAACACATATACCAACGGTTTGCAGGACTGTACTGGAATTGACCTTCATCAACGGTTAAAGCCGTTACTAAAACAGTCGTTGCTAAAAATAACAATTGTACCAACGCTCGACAAAATCGTTGGTATAGACCTTTGCGACGGATATCTCGCAACGATTTCTGCAACAGTTGTTTGACCGTTGGTATCGCTTTGCCAATACTTTTTCAGTCTCTAGCAACGTTTTGACCATTGGTAGATCTCAAATTTCTTGTAGTGATTCTGTTGGAACTGTTGGAACTTCTAAAACTTTCTTTTTGTCATAGCTGCTGGAGCTTTTGATTTGATGGAGTTTTTTTTCTTCCATGTCATTCGCTGTTTTTGTTTTCCTTTATACTTCATGTTTTTAGATATTTTCGTGGGTTTTGTACGGTTGTTTTGGACTTATGTTCGATGGTGATTAGACTATGTTGAGGGTTGTTTGATCTTTTTCTTTTTTGTAGTGCGCATGGTGATATTTTGAATATTCAAATATATTCAAATATTAATGAAGTTGTGGGCTATTTTGTGATATTTTACTGGTGTGAAATTTCTTGCTATTTTGCAGGTAAAAATTGGGAATCGCACGGATCCAATATTGGTCAGGTTTTGATTAACATTTTTCTGGGACCATTAAAAATGCTCTGGTTATTGGATTCCATTGGAACTGCGTCAATCCAGACGATGTACACCCCTAGTGTTTTATGAAACAAGTAGGAATCAAGTTTGTGAACGACCCCATTAACATCAACTTTTGGAATCGCAACTGATGCGGCTTAGTACGACGACAAAATATTATATAACCATTGTGACACGGCACAAATCCATCACAATCTCTAAAGAATCAAACAATAGCAAGAAAGCCACGAGTTTGCACACAACTGACTAAACGAAATCAGCTACAATAAACCACGAGTTGGACCCCTAATCAAGGATTCTTCATCTTTATCCTTAACTTCCTCGCTAACTGTGCGGCTCTAGGATGCACAGGCCTTTTGCTAGAATCACACTGTTCCACTTCCACCCAGTTAATAACCTTCAGTATGAGCGACTGAGGAACTTTTCTATCTCCCTCTACTTTCCCCTTGGATTTTTTCAGACCCGTCTCTAAAGCTTTCTCAAGAAATTCCATGAACCAATTTCCTGCTTCCATCTCAATCTGTTTCCCCAAATTGATTGTGTTTCCAAGGCTGCAGGAAGCAGTAGCTGGTTTCTTGTTTTCATCGTTTTCGGAAAGAGGAGTGGACACCACTTTAATACATGATGACCTCAAGTGCTTCCCTAATATAGTTTTCTGATCATTTCGTTCGGGAAAGGCTGCAATTGATTTGTAGAGGGCATTTTTTCTTTTGGATGATGCCTTTGGGTCCAAGGAATTGTGAGGGAGTTCGTTTAAGATGGAGGAAGAGTCTTCTTCGAATTGCTTTGTGTTTGGGTTCTGAACAATTGCAGTAGCTGCTGTTGCTGCTGCTGCTTGAATGGACACCATCTCAGCTACTGCTTGCACAATTTCGTTATGGAAATCCAGAAACTGATCAAAACAGGCAGCTGGGGCATCTGATTTCGCAGTTTTGCTCAGGTTCGAAAACATCCTAAAATGATTCAACCATATATTAGTTTAAGAACCAAACATTCAACATAAGCAGTTCAGTAATAAGAAAAGGTTTGCCAAAAACAAAAAATGGTACAGTACTTGAGGGACCGAACTAGATTTTCAGTGGCTGAAGCATCTCTTAGTGCTTGAAGGGCAACCTTTTGTGCTGTTTCTCTCTGCTGCATTGCTTCCTGTTATGCCACAAATAAGGAATTTAGAGAAAATTGGTCAAACATATTCATTCAACGGTCCAAACTGTAGGTAAAGGTGTTATATTTGAAACATGGGACCATCAAAATCATTCTAACACCAATAGCCAAAATTGTATCTGCAATTGGGTGAGATTGCCAAGTTTAAAAATCTAACTGTTGTTAATTGCAGCTTTCATATAACAACCATAATTCAAGAGAAAAATCCAATTCACCTTTCCCAGCATGCTTAGCTTTCCAGGCAAATTCATGGCCAGACCTTTGTTGTCACTACCAGACTGAGACTCCGATTGTGAATTGACCTTTGAGATTGAGGAATTCTGTGCATCCCCCCCACTCATATTTAGAGAAGCTGCCACTCTCGTGTTCCGCATACGTGGTGGTGGAGTCACACTTTTCTTCTCCTAAAATTTGGGGAAAAAATTCTCAAAACTTGTATCAAGACAAAACTGCAAAAATATGAACGGGAAAGAGGCAAAATGTACCTACAGCTTTGTTGAAGGGACTTCTAGGGATCCTCGGCTCTCGATCACACACACTCTTGCTCCTCGGAAACTTCGATATAGATGGAGTAGCACAGTTTTTTCTAACCAAAGCAGGACTAGTCGAATCCCCCTTTGCATCCACAATTCTCGATAAGAGTACTCCCCCAAATGAAGATCGAACAATTCCCCCAGTCGAGATTCCATCCTTAGCAATTCTGCCTCTTATCATTGGTGAACTCGGAAAATTACAACCAAATCTCCCCGAATTACTCCTTTCTTTTACTGGGGTACACTGATCAAAATCCAAAGGAACAGGCTTTAAAGCCGAAGGCGAGGAAACAGAAACAGAAACAGATTCCCCTGTTCCAATCTGCCCTGATCCCCATGATCCTCTTCTTGGAGCAGATTGAGATGAAATGGCTTTCTGTTCATTTCGCTCACCTCTCTCTCTCAAACCCAATAATGGCTCTGGTGTCCCTACCAATGGGTGCCGACCGGGAAGAGGTTTAGCGCCCTTAACAACAGGAACAGGGGAACCAGGTTCCAATTTGTCCACGTAGATGAACTGACCCAGCTGCATTTTGTTGCTTAAGACAAGGTCATCTTGCTCAAAGGGTAAGCTCACATAGATTGAGTGGGAAGAATCAGAAACCTTCACGTAAAACCCGTGTTTTGGCCAAAGATCCTTTTCGTCAAGATCCGCGGGCACGATGTCGGTGACCTGTAAAAGTGAGCTCCGATGTTCGTTAGTGGGTTTAACCCCTGAATTCATCCCGTTGAGTAGCTTCAGTAGAACCCCAGGTGCTAATGTTGCCATGGCCGTTTTGAATTTAACTCGAAAAAAGGTTTCTGGAGAAGGAATCCCCAAAATTGAGGGTTGAAATCGAGGGTTCAATCAAGATCCAAGAAACCCACTACAGAAAGACTCCAATTTCTGAATTTTAATTGAGAGTAATGGAAATATCAAGAAAGGTAAAGGAAGTTTTGATCGAAAAGTCGATGAAAGTTGATTATATTATTCGTATTGAAAAAACGGTAGGAGAACATTTCAAAAGGATTAGAATTCTCAAGACTCACGTTCTGAAAATTTCATGATTAGAAGAAGGATCTGAGTATGTGGTGAGATAGTCTATGGTTGGTGTGGGGAGAAGATAAGATGATGAACTTCTGCTCTGATCAGTAGGCGCTAGCAACGGCTAGTAGTGGGGAAAAGAAAGGACTTTTTTAAAATTTAGGATATTCGAACGTTGGGGGCAACGGTCATATTGCTGGTGCGTTAGCTCGTGAAATGATTTTGAATTGACGGAATGAATTAATCATAGCCGGTAGCTCTCACTTTGCTCGTGATCGAAATAAGGATTATTGTCGTGACTCATAATATAATTGGGTTTGGAGTGTGTGCGTTGTGCGCACTACGCACATGTTGTGAACACAAAATGCAATTTTTTGTGTCCACGATCAAAACCCTATGGAACACGTGTTAAAACTTTTATTTTAACGGTCCATTTTTTAATATTACAAAATACGGTTTGATTTACGATATTTTATTTATAAATTTTGAGTTTGCAGTTAATCTCATAATAATGTTTCGAGTTAATAGTAAATTTTTTTATATTTTTATGAGAATAAAATCTGAGCAGCAAAATAAAAAAGAGTTTGAATGAACGGTATCATTTTCTTTTTCTTTTTTTTTCTGAGTTAAGAAGTGGCTGAGTGAGCACATTATTATAAAATACGATTTGATTTACGAGATTTTATTTACAAATTCTGAGTTTGCAGTTAATTCTATAATAATTTACGAGTTAATAGTAAATTTTTTTATATTTTTACGGGAATAAAATCTGAGTAGCAAGATTAAAAAGAATTCGAATGAACGGTATCGTTTTTTTTTTTTCTTTTTTTTCCGAGTGAAGAAGTGGCTGAGTGAGCACATTATTAGGGCCTACTCATCCACCTCTTCATTGGGGAAAAAATATAATCGATATTGCTCATTCGAATCCTTTCGACCATACAGTCCAGATTTTATTACAACAACCCATTTTTTTAAGCTAGAAAATATGAGTTGATTTATGAGATTTTATTTAAAAATTTTGAATTTACCGCTAATTCTAAAATTACTTTTTGAGTCAAGAATAAATTTTTATATTTTAACGTAAATAAAATCTGAACATCATGACCAAAAGGCGTTAGAATGAACGGTGGTGGATCCTTTTCTTTCCGGATGTGGTTGAGTGGTCCTAATACTGTGCCCACTCAGCCAGCTCTTCACTTAAAAAAAAGAGACTATCGCTCATTCGAACTCTGTTCAATTATATTGTTTATATTTTTATTCTCGTAAAAATGTCAAAAATTCAACGTTAACTCAAAAAATTATTTCGAGATTAACCAAAAATTCAGAATTTTCAAATAAAATTTAGTAAATCAAATCATATTTTATAGCTTAAAAAAGGAGTTGTTAAATAAGAGCTTTCACCATTGTTCCATAAAGATTTTTTATGGTGGACACAAACACTGTGTTTTTGTGGGCATTTGTGGTCACATCATGTGTGTTGTGCCTCCCCACACAACACACACCCAAACTCAAAATAATTCATTAATTATTATCACCCAGGATATTTGAATTATCATATTTGGAGTTTGTTATTTATTTGAACTACGAATATGATATTCTGGATACTATTTTATCCTGTCGTGAGGAAATAAAATTATCTCAACAATTCTCCTATGTAAACCTTATCCTCCTTCTATATCTCATTTTATTTATGCAAATATCATTATTAATCACAAGAATGTAACTAGGCTTGCTCCGATAGCATCGTTTGTGATATATCCATTTACATGGAAGATCACTCTTCTTGTTATGCGTGTTGTCCCTGCTCAGGATAGGTGTATTATGTCACAAAATTTGTTAAATTTTTTATCTTTCATAGTTGACCTAGGCCGGTATTCTATATCATACCCCAATAGCTCAACTAAGCATTTTATTAGCCTACCAAACACATACAGACTATACAGTACTCTTTTAAGTGGATGATTGGTTAATTAGTGCCTTGATCAGGTGAGCCTGGAATTATGTCTTAGCCTTATGGCAGCTATAAAATGCTGCAAATGCTATCTTTTCAACTCTATGATAACGTGCCTCAGCTCCCATGAGTGCTCAACTTGTATCATAAATGGCATGTTGTACCCTCTAGTCTTTTCGAATCAGAACTGAGTTGACCACATGGAGGGAGACTACTACGTAGAAAAAGGTCCCCCCCCCCCCCCCCCCTTTCGATAATTGTGATAAGGAGCACTACAACAGTTTGGGGTTTTCCTGGCGTTTGAAATCAAATGCTGGCATAAGTCAGATAAACACCGGGAAAACTTTTCCTGGCGTTTTAAAAAACGCTGAAGATGCCACTATCAGAAATAAGAAATGACATTTTTAAAACCTCGGGAATGGTTACCGGCGTTTAAGAAACAGCGTAAATTATTTTCGGTCCCGGGTCGGCAGCTGCTTTCCCGGGTTTTACTAAAACGCCGAGAATATTTCTAGCATTTTTAAACGCCTAGGGAAAGTGTCCTAAAATGCCAGCAATATAATAATTTGAATTTTTTTCAAACGCCAATAATATAAAAAAAATGCTGAGAATATTATTTTTTTTCCAAAAATTCAGCCAATACTCTTTTTTCAATTCCTCCACCGGTAACCAACAATCTATATCCAAATACAATATCTATCAGAAAAGCATCTCAAATTCATTCACCATAATTTCTTAATTTTCCAAACACGTTCGAAGATATTTAATATCATAAGATAGTCAAACATAGACCATATAATAAAACATCTCCAGTACATCAAGTCAAAGGTTTCTCAAAATTCACAATACATCAAGTAGTTCTTCCAAAATCATGCCAAAAAACCATAATAGATAAACCTAGAATACTACGTCAAGGAGCAACTAGCAGCTACTGCGACCTCCAACGTGGATGCATAAACCTGAAACCAAACAACACAATCAAATTTAGAGTACGCCATACATGTATTATGAAGCTCAAAAGATCTAAAATTTTATGCATATATACTAGTCTACGATTACCTTGCATTATCGAGCTCAATTTGAATCTTTTTGCAACCTTCTTTTCTTCTTTCGGATTGACTGAATTGAAAAGAAAATATCGAGCAAGAATAACTACATAACTCTTTACTGATATTTGCACTATGCATTATGAAAATAAGTAATCACTTCTTCTCATCCACTACTCATTACAGCAACGAACAAGAGCCAGCCACAAAGAAAAAAAAGATAAACAAAATTCATATTTGTAATACTATACATAAGTTGGCCATGAGTTGAAGTTATGTTATGGATGGTATTCAAGATGGGAGGATGATGATATGGTTCAATGTAGTTAGGAGGCATTTACGATAATGATGTTGGAGCATGAGTAATGTTATGTCAGAACTAAGGTATGCAGTTAGGAGGCATTTAGGATAATGATGTAGGAGCATGAGTAATGTTATGTCAAAACTAAGGTATGCTGTAGGGGTTTGACTGATAGCAAGGGTGTTTTAGGTCAACTTTTGATGCTACTAATCATATTGCAATTTTTGGTATGGCCTGCTTGTCCTTCTTCAGACTCAATCTCAAGGTGGTTTTTACTTGTTTGAATGGGGTGTTCTATGATCAAATTCTGCAGCTGTGGTTCGCTGATGCTACTTTAGACTCAATCTCATGGTTGTTTATACCGGTTTGAATGTTCAAAGATAGTAGAAATGATTTACGCTTGCTAGTATAGTATAACTCATATTCATAATCAGATTCATCTCATAAGATGAATCCGATTTAACCCGTAGGAGCAAGCAAACATCAAACAACATCAAGCAAGCAGTCTAGCTATTTTAATTTGTAGTCCCACGTAATCATTTTAAATCCTCATGTAGTCTAGTTAGTCTAATCGAAGCGGCATAAATGTTTCCCCAACTAGCGTAACATTAATCCTCATGCAATGATTCACCTGAGCTCAGTAGTAGGTTGTGGATTCGGTCGTGACAATAGTGCTTGGTCCTCTTGTGGTTGGGGCTGCGGATCTCTCTCTTCTCCATTGACTTGGTTACTATCAAGTGTCACTGCCCGGTGTGCACTAGAGGCATCCGGAGCCTGTTACCAAAAGTAAACAAGTTAATGTAGTTAAATACGCATAAGACCAAGTTTGGAAAAGAAAATTCAATAAATAACAAAGGCAATGTACATTTTCCTTAGACAAAGGCAATGTACAATTGAATAACACATATTTACGGTTGTGTGTATAATACAACTCAACCATGTCTGTGATTCTTTTATAATACGTAACATCTCCTTCTTGAGGATTCACATCCCTAACACTTGAATAACTACTAGTCGTCACCTTCAACATAACTCCACTATTTTGTGTTTTTCTTTTTCTCTCCCTCTCTTTGGTGTGATATCTAACCCCATTGAAGATGAACCCTTCGAATCCTGTGGTTGTTGCACGAGGACCCACAACTAGATCAGCAATCTCATTTGACACTTGCTCAAAACCCCTCAAGTTGTAACTTATGAATGTATGAGAGAACAAACTAAAAACAACTTAGTACTTAGTGTTCTTATCAAGAATGTAATCTTATATTACTATGAATACAAGACTTACATAGTTTTGGAACCAAACGGAAAACATTTCATGGTGAAGGGCATTCAAGTCCACGATCCCTAATTTGACGATTATTTTGCCTTATGACCTCAAGGTGCTTCCTACAATATGTGTCCAATTGAATAGATACAGATAAGTATTGAGTAACCATCAAATAGATAATAGTGGAAAAAATGAATAAAGTGTCTTACTCTCTATACGGAATGGTCGAGTCGGTGTTAAATAAGATATATCGGTGAGCCTGTGCCTTTTGTATGAGATGAAGAGAAAACTTCTCTTCTTTTCCTAGAGGACAACCTCTGACTTGACCTGCATCACCTCCATCGCAATTCCTCATAGGTCGATTTAACTTAGATTCTACATCATCCAAGTACCTAGAACAGAATGTCATTACATTCTTCAACGAAATACCCTTCTGCAATGGAGCCCTTTGGACGAGCTCGATTACGCACATATGACTTAAGTGTCATAAGATACCTACACATAATACATCAAACTGTTAAAGCATAGGAATGAGCTAGTCAATTGAAGAGTAAATGAGGCATAAAAATTACCAAACCTCTCAATATAATACATCCATTGGTATCGCACAGGGCCACCAATCTTTGCCTCTTCAACCAAATGAATAGGCAAGTGCTCCATTATGTCGAAAAATGAGGGAGGAAATATTTTTTCAAGCTCAAAAAGTGAGGACTATTCGAGATTGAAGGTGATCCAACCCATCAACTTTTAGGACTTTGGAACTCAATTGCCTAAAGAAATTACAAAGCTCTATCAATGGCCCACTTATTTTCTTAGGAAGTGTTCTACTTAATGCTATTGGAAGCAATTGGTCCATTAATATATGGCTATCATGGCTATTTAGTCCAAATATAGTGCGATGCTTTACATTGACACAACGAGAAATGTTAGAAGCATAACCATTTGGGACTTTCACGTTTTCCAAAAGATTGCAAATCATAGTTTTCTCTCTATTATCCATTGCAAAGCATGCATGAGGCAAATAAATTTTGTCGCCAGCTTGTTGTTGGGGATGCATTGCTTTACAAATGCCTTGTTCTTGAAGGTCACTGATGAGCGCATGTTATTGTGTATTTTACGGCTCAACACGTCTATTTTAACTTGCGTGCACGTATTATTCCATGTTTACACTCGATAATGCACGAAAAGGTATTTCATGTCCCGTGCAGGTCAAACAAAGAAAAGAGGACCCTGAAGTGCCTAAGTCAACTCTTCAAAAGTCAAACGAGGTCCGAATGGTCGAAGCCCGAACTTGGTCGGGAGAAGCAATTTCCAAAGACAAGTGACACCGGTGCTCCATTCCTTTGACACCGGTGTCTCCCCCTTATTCCACTGAAGAAGCCAAAATACAGAGACTAAGTGACACCGGTGCTCCATTCCTTTGACACCGGTGTCTCCCCCTTGTTCCAACTGAAGAGCCAAGATGCAGAGACCAAGTGACACCGGTGCCTCTGATTCCTTTACACCGGTGTCTCTGCCAATTGCAAAGAAGATCCAGATACAGAGCCATAGTGACACCGGTGCCTCAATTCCTTTACACCGGTGCCACCCCTTTCACAACAATACCAGATACAGAGCACTAGAGACACCGGTGCCTCATTACCTTGACACCGGTGTATCAAGTTCGACAAAAGCAAACTTTTGCTCTGGGATGGCTGACTTTTGGGGGACCACCTTGCCTTGATTTGTGTGCCAAATCAGGGGAAAAGAAGGCTTTTGGCCTGGGAGAAAGAATAAGAAGGTTCTTATTATGCCATTTTGGAGGGTAGATTTGTAATAGCACCTAGATTATTAGGATATTTTATTAGGTTATTTTCTTTGGCAAGGGGGGACCTCTCTCTCACACACATTACACATAGAATATACAGATTTCTATCAGATTTAGAGAGTTCTTGCCTCCCTTTTGCCTTAGAATATTTGTTCTTCATGTTTTCTCTTCAAGTTTTTGAGTAAGTTTGTTAATCTTTAGTGTTTTACTCTTGAAGATACTTGTATTCTCTTGGAATCACTCAAGTATTGGTAATTTTTACTTATATATTTCCATTAGTATTGCATTTCTCACCTTAAAAATCTGATTCTCTTAGAGATTTCTAGTTTAGTTTTGGCTAGATCATTCATTTTCTCTTTAGATAAGTTTGTTAATCATGTTTTCTCTTACTTCTATCATGTTTATGGTAAATATGAGTAGCTAAGCTAGTGTGAGTTAAGTCTAAATGTGAGGTTTATTCAAAACTATGTTGGTCTATGTCTTCTCAATATGTATCTAATGTCCATTGATGGATCTTTCTAAGTTCTTCCTATTGAAACAAAAATGAAGAGTTAAGTCCTTGCTTAGTTATAGCCATCCTTAGAGTTGGTATATCTAATACTTGGATCGATGTCCTTCATCTTTTGATCCCATTTCCTTGAACTTGAAAGAATCCATCAAACCATTTCATGAGTTAAAATCCTGATTTTCATCGAAGTATTTTCCGATCTAAAACCCGAGACCGGGGGCTAGATTGAGTTATAAGGAGAAGAGATAGACGAACGGAAGAATTGAATAGACCAAACTTTAGGACTTAACCCCACTCCTTAATCTAGTTTTAATCTCTCACTTAGTTAATATCATTGTTAACCACACCAAACAAACTTTGAGGTTGACGTCCAAAACGTCGAAAAAACCAATTTGCGAAATCTTTGAATCCAACTTTCTTTTCCCTGTGGATTGATACTCCGGACTATCCATTATACTCGTTTTTACATATTTTGAGGAAAGTCCTGTTTTAAGAAATTAAACCATTGACCTGAGGCCGGCGCCCTAACGACGCACACTCTTTGCCGGATCGGTCATGTTTTTGGCGCCGTTGCCGGGGAATCTGAATAGTTATTTTTTAAAGAATCGCAGATTTTGCAAAGTGCAAGTTTCTTTGGCAGAAACCTTTAACCTACCCTTATTGGTAAACCTAAGGTGTAACGCAAGCCAAAGGGACGTGCAATTCGCAAGTTTTATTTTCTTTTTGCACTCACACTTGATTGTTAGGAGAGTGTCTTCGGTGTATGAGTGTCTACACTCGTGACGCTACACATAGGCTCATTCGCCAAGACAACCCTCCTCTCAACCCAATGGCCGAACAACATGAGGCCAATGACGCACCCATGGGTCGCACCATGCGGGATTACTTGCACCCTACTCACACCACCACCACCTCGTGCATTCGCTTTCCTACCGATACTCCCGAAGGGCAACAATTCCATGTAAAGCCTAACATGCTTGGCATGTTACCTACCTTCTATGGGATGGAATCGGAGAATTGCTATGTGCACATTAAAGAGTTCGAGGAGGTGGTGAACACTTTCACCAACGTGACCGCTCACCTTGAGATGGCGCGTTTGAAACTCTTTCCATTTTCCCTCAAGGAGAAGGCCAAGCGATGGTTTCTCTCCTTGAGAGCACATTCGGTGACTAGTTGGGTGAAAATGCAAGTTGAATTCCACAAGAAATGGTTCCCACTTCACCGCACTACCACTTTGAAAAAGAAAATCCAAAATTTTGAAGAAATACCCAACGAATCCTTCTGTTCATGTTGGGAAAGATATAAAGAGTGTCTCCTCGTTGTCCCTCATCACGGGTATGAGGATTGGCAAATTGTGGCATTTTTCTATGAAGCCATATCAGTCCGCAATCGCCAATTCATCAACCTCATGACTAGTGGCGAGTTTTTGAACCAAGGAGCCTCCGAGGCTCTAGCTTACCTAGATGAGTTGGCGGAGAACAATCAATCATGGGATTATTCGGATTCCAATGACCGCTCATATAAGCCCCCCACTCAACACGGAAGTTTGGGCAAATACGTGCCAAGAGAGGAGGAAGATATTGGAAAACGCCTTGATCACATCTCTAGGAAACTAGAGAAACTTGAAATCAACTGAGTGAACGAGGTCTCTTCCATTTCTAAGCCCGGGGAGGCTTGTGCCGTTTGTGATACGTTGGACCATACGACAAATATTTGTCCAACCATACCTGCTTTCAAAGAGGTACTTCATGGTCCGGAACAAGCCGAGGTCCATGCCCTTCATCAGGGACAAAAGCCCACCAACTTGCCTTACAACAACACTTACCATCCGGGATTGAGAAATCATCCCAATTTTAGTTGGAGGAACAATGAGTCGGGTGGCCAACCCCAAGGACCCCCGGGATTTCAAGGACAATATCCGGCCCATCAAAATGCACAAGGGCCGGCACCATCGCGGTATCCACCAAATGCCTACAATCCTCCGGGTCCCTCCACGGGTCCCAACTCTTACCAACCGCCTAACCGGCGAAGTTTGGAGGATACCTTGCAAATGTTCATGCAAGGGCAAGCAAATGTAAATGAGCAAAACACGCAAGCCATTGGGGACATCCGTTCCCAACTTACCAAATTGACCACCACATTGGGGACTATGCAACATGAAAAAGGAAAATTTCCAGCCCAGCCACAAGCAAACCCCCAAGGTCAACATTTTGTACAAGGAAATTCTCCTTCCGGGTCCAATGTGGAACAAGCAAAGGCCATCACCACATTGAGGAGTGGGAAAGAGGTCGACAAGACCATTCTCCCAAAAGCAATCCCCACTCCTCCTCCGGTGCCTACTCCACAACCCCAAGATGATGACCCGGTGAGTGTTTTGCCTCCATCTCCCCCCATTTCCACTTCCACATCTGTTCCTATGGGAGAACCCATGGTCTCCACTTGCCCAATGCCGGCCCCATTCCCACAAAGATTGAGGCATCTACCCAAGTTGACGAACTCCAACGAGATATTTGAGCTTTTCAAGCAAGTTAAAATCAATATCCCGTTGCTTGATGCAATCAAGCAAATACCTTCTTACACTAAATTTTTGAAAGACTTGTGCACAATCAAGTGCAAGCACAACGTTCAAAAGAAGGTATTCTTGACACACCAAGTAAGTTCGATCATTCAAACCCCCATTGCACCCAAGTACAAGGACCCCGGTTGTCCTACCATTTCTGTGAGGGTTGGGGGAAAGATAGTGGAGAAAGCCCTGCTTGACTTGGGGGCTAGTGTAAATTTGTTGCCATACTCGGTGTATGAGTAACTTGGGTTGGGGGACATGAAACCAACCTCGGTGACCCTTCAATTAGCCGACCGTAGTGTCCGGGTACCGAGGGGATTGGTGGAGGATGTGCTTGTCCAAGTTGACAATTTTGTGTACCCGGTGGACTTCATAGTCCTTGATACTTGTCCCTCGTCGAATCTTCAAGCCCAAACGCCCATCATACTTCGAAGGCCTTTCTTGGCCACGTCCAACGCGGTGATCCATTGTCGAAATGGGCTACTAAAAATGACGTTTGGGAACATGACCCTTGAGCTCAACATATTTAACATTGGGAGCCAAATGGGGGATGATGATGACATCCGCGACGTGAGCATGATTGACACACTTGTCCAAGAACACGTCGATTGTCATCTCTTTTCCGACCCCCTAGAGGCTATGCTTACTGTAGAAGAGACCGAGTTCTTAGATTCACCTGAGGTTGAGTACATTTACTCCCTCCTACATGAAGAAGAGGTGATGGGTACCAAAAAGTGGGTGCCCACCTTTGAAGAGCTACCACCGCCGACAGCTCGAGCTCTACCATCTACTGTTAAACCACCCAAACCCGAGCTCAAAAGTTTGCCATCAACCTTGAAGTATGCCTTCTTGGGAAATTCTGAAACTTTCCTTGTTGTGATCTCATCCAGTTTGGAAAATCACCAAGAAGCTGCTTTACTGAAAATTCTGAGGGCCCACAAATCTGTTTTAGGGTGGACCATTGCTGATATTCACGGGATCAGCCCGCTACTGTGTACTCACCGCATCTATCTCGAGGATGATGTTAAGCCATCTCGCCAACCTCAACGTCGTTTGAACCCGATCATGTGAGATGTGGTGAGAGATGAAGTTCTAAAGTTACTGGATGTGGGTATTATATACCCGATTGCCGACAGTAAATGGGTCAGCCCCATCCAGGTTGTTCAGAAAAAGTCTGGCGTCACTGTTGTGCCCAATGAAAGTGGGGAGTTGATCCCCACTCGAGTGGTCACTGGTTGGCGCGTCTGCATTGACTATCGAAAACTCAACGCTTGCACCCGAAAAGACCACTTCCCTCTTCCCTTCATTGATCAAATGTTAGAGAGGGTGGCTGGCCATGCTTTCTACTGTTTCCTTGACGGGTATTCAGGCTATAATCAGATAGAGGTCTCTCTGGAAGACCAAGAAAAGACAACTTTCACATGTCCATTCGGCACCTTTGCATATCGTCGCATGCCCTTCGGGCTTTGCAACGCCCCTGGCACCTTTTCTCGGTGTATGACGGGCATCTTTAGCGACATGATTGAGAAAATTGTGGAGGTGTTCATGGACGATTTTTCTGTGTTCGGGGACTCCTTTGAGTCTTGTTTGGAGAATCTTGAGAGGGTTCTCGTACGATGTGAGGAGAAGAATCTTGTTCTAAATTGGGAGAAGTACCATTTCATGGTCACTCACGGTATTGTCCTCGGTCACATTATTTCTTCGAAGGGGATTGAGGTGGATAATTCAAAAATAGAGCTCATCTCTAAGTTACCTACCCCTAAGTGTGTCAAGGATATCCGTTCTTTCCTTGGACACGCTGGATTCTATCGGCGCTTCATTCAGAATTTCAGCGCCATATCTTGTCCGTTGTGTCGTTTACTTACGAAGGACACACCTTTCGAGTGGACGCAAGATTGCGAGGAGGCTTTTTCACAACTAAAAATCAGTCTCACTACTCCTCCAATCATGCAGTCACCCGATTGGAACCTGCCCTTTGAGCTCATGTGCGATGCCAGTGACTATGCTATAGGCGCTGTGCTTGGCCAACGGAGAGACAAAGTTCCTTGTGTAATCTCTTATGCGAGCAAGACCTTGAACGATGCTCAAATGAATTACACGACTACCGAGAAAGAGTTGTTGGCGGTTGTCTTTGCCTTAGACAAGTTTCGATCCTATCTCATCGGATCACCTATCATAGTCTACACCGACCATGCGGCTCTCAAATATCTGCTCACTAAGCCCGATGCCAAGGCTCGGCTCATTCGGTGGATACTTCTGTTGCAAGAGTTTGACTTGACCATCAAAGATAAAAAGGGGGTTGAGAATGTCGTGGCTGATCACTTGTCACGCCTCGAGTTTGAGGACCATACTACTGCTCTACCCATTCCTGATTCTTTTCCCGATGAACAACTCCTTGCAGTCTTGAGTTTCCCGTGGTATGCTGATATTGCCAATTACTTGGCCACGGGGCAACTCCCATCACATTGGACTCCTCAAGATAGGAGAAAATTTCTAGCTGAGGTGAGGAGATTCGTTTTCGATGATCCCTGTCTCTTTAAATTTTGCCCGGACCAGATTGTCCGGCGGTGTGTGCCTGATGATGAACAGAAGTCAATCTTGACCTTCTGCCACACCGAGGCGTGTGGCGGGCATTTTTCCTCGAAGAAGACAGCTGCTAAAATTCTACAGTGTGGCTTCTATTGGCCTCACATCTTCAAGGATGCCTTTGAATTCTGCAAGGCTTGCCCGCGCTGTCAAGAGTTGGGTGCTTTATCACGGCGTAACATGATGCCCCTCCAACCTATCTTAATCATTGAAGTTTTCGATTGTTGGGGCATCGATTTCATGGGTCCTTTTCCCAATTCTTTTGGGAATCTCTACATTTTGTTAGCTATGGATTACGTGTCCAAGTGGGTGGAAGCCATTCCAACCGGAACCAATGACCACTCTGTTGTGGTCCGATTCCTTAAAGAGAATATCTTCTCCAGGTTTGGTATGCCTAAAGCCCTTATCAGTGATCAAGGCACACACTTCTGGAATCGCCCTATGGAAGCCTTAGTCAAGAAATATGGGGTCAACCACAAAGTGTCCACTGCCTACCACCCACAGACCAATGGCCAAGCTGAATTGGCCAACCGTGAAATCAAGCACATACTTGAGAAAACGGTAAACCCGAATCGCAAAGATTGGTCTCTTAGACTCATCGATGCTTTGTGGGCTTACCGTACTGCCTACAAAACCGTGTTGGGCATGTCTCCCTAGCGCTTGGTATATGGCAAAGCTTGCCACTTACCAGTGTAAATGGAGCACAAGGCTTTTTGGGCTATCAAACAGTTAAACTATCGGATGCCCGAAGCCGGTGCCCACCGCAAGCTCCAATTGGATGAGCTTGAAGAAATCCGCCGGGATGCTTATGACAATGCCCACATCTACAAGTGTAAGGTTAAGGCCTTTCACGACAAGAACATTGTCCGAAAAACATTCACCCCCGGTCAGAAAGTGCTTTTGTACAACTCGAGGTTGCATATATTTCCGGGTAAATTGCGATCCCGGTGGGGAGGTCCCTACATTGTGAAAACCGTCTCCACTCATGGAGCGGTTGAACTTGAGAACCCCAAGAATGGAACCTCATTTAAGGTGAATGGCCACCGGTTAAAGCCTTTTATTGAACATTTTGATCCTGAAGAATCCGTTGAGGAATTGAGAGACCCGGTTTATGACGGGTCCGATGTCGACAATGTGGACCCCAATCATTTGGGTCCGTGAGCTTTATTTGAAGTCTAGGAGACTATAAATCCATGGAGTATGTGATACCTCCAGTGTTTGTCGTGGTTGAACGGCATCCGACGGTCTAGTATAGCCACCTTGTCAAGCTACGTATGTAGTACCTTGAGGTTGGGTCTGACGGCAGGCGCGTGGACAATGAGAAATCTGTCTGAACCCTTTCGGCTTTAGTGTCAAGTTCCGTGGAGATTGCTTCAAAGCGGAATGAAGGGGTAAGGAATTTGGGGGCCCCCCCTCCAAAGAGAGTGGTAGCCTATTAGATGATGGCGCTACTTCTCAAGATATTGTTGAACCCCACGCATACTGTCCTTCCAACAATAGGGAAACACAGCCTTCGACAAGGAAGAAAAGTAGTACTCGTGTCCTTCGCGTGAAGAAGTTGGTGGATTTATTGCTTATTTTTATTATTGTCATTTTTTGACTAACCCGCTAATGAAATTTTGTGTTCCATGAAGTTATGTTTGCTCTTAGTAGGTAGTTGGTGGTTCAGTCTTCGCAAGGTGTACACGCTACCACATCAGCCTTGGTAGCTAGTTTGGGTCTAAGTACGGGGTGATTGCGGCATTTAAGAGCCCAAAGTCATGGGTGTAGCTATGTGCTACGGTTGTTAGTCCAACAAAGCTCCGGCGATGATCCTATGTGACTAGCTATGGTCCACAAGTTGGAACCGAAAAAGTACACCTTGGAAGCCCTTGACAAACAGTGCACATGACGAGAAATCCTCAAACTTGGTCAAGGTATATGGTGGTTGACATTCCACCTCGCGGGTATGATCGTCCCTCTTTTTATGCTTTAAGATGCGTTATCTCTTTGCGTTGAGGACAATGCAAACTTTAAGTTGGGGGGGGGGGGGGGGGGAGAATGATTCATTAGTGTGTTAGCCCATTGTTGTTTTAGTTGTTTTAGTCCCTTTTAGCATGAAAATTTTTGAAAAAAAAAAAAATAAATAAAATAAATACAAATTGGCATATCGTTGTATTAGGCAATCTTCTCCTGAAATGCTTGCGAGTAACTTGACATATGTTCCCATAAGCATCACGTTGAACAATGAATTGCTACTTCACTACACGTGCATCGACCATGAACTTTGTTGAACAATTTGGAATCAGAAGTTGTGAGCGGAGATCCAATGTTAACCCATTCTATGCCACAGAGTTGAATTCATCTATCTCTTGTTTCTACAACTGCGTGTTTACTCATGTTTTACACTTGTGTGCATCATTGTGGAATCCATGAAACATTTGAGAAATGATAAAAGGCCATCTTCCATGATCCGTACCACATATGAGTCTCATTGACCTTGATTTGATCCTTGTCTAATTTATATCCATTGAAACAAGCTTAGGAAACCGGATGCGATAAGGTCGGATGGGGTTTTGTTGTTGGTATGTGTGTGGTATTGCAATCGGGAGGAAATATCTCAGAAGAAGGAATTTTACAGAGCCATAGTGACACCGATGCCTCATTTCCATGACACCGGTGTGCTCCACTACATATCAGAATTCAGGAGATACAGAAAGGTCTTGACACCGGTGCCTCTGAAATTGTTACACCGGTGCTTCACTCTATAGCACTATGGATGAGATACAGAATGGTAAAGACACCGGTGCCTCCAAAAGATGACACCGGTGCCTCCCTGTGTCCCACATGAAAAACTGAAATGCAGAGAGGTCTTGACACCGGTGCTTCCAAATGGCTACACCGGTGCTTCTTCTTCAAAACAGGAAAAATTGAGATACAGAGAGCACATAACACCGGTGCCTCAAAAACCATGACACCGGTGTCTCCTCTACCCAAGCACAAACCACTGAGATACAGAGGCTTCTTGACACCGGTGCCTCTAAACCTTTACACCGGTGCCTCGTGAGGAAAGTTTAAAAAAAATATTAGGGTTATAAAACCCCAAACGTTATAACTTCTGAAGGGTTACACCGGTTCCTCGCGCCGCTTCAACTCCCTCTCTCTCTTCATACACCGGTTCGTCTCTCTCTCTCTCTCTCTCTATAAAGCCGACCATCTCTCTGCCTTCCATCTTCAACCACCGCACCTCTCCATCACCAACCACCGCACCTCTCCACCTTCCCTACACAGGTTCATCCCTTTCCCTCTCCTATAACTACCGCACCAAAAGCCACCTCTCTGCCTCCCATCTCTCAGCCGACCATCTCCCTCCACCACACCATCTCTCTCCACCGTGCCGCTTCATCTCCTTCTTCCACCGCACCGCGCTGCTCTCTCTCTCTCTTTCTGGTTCGGCTGAAAAACAGAAAGTTGGGGGTTTGGGATTTGAGTTCATTAGTGCTCTGTTTTCTCCATCTCTTGGTGTGAATCACTCCGAGTAAGTTTGATCCTCTCTCTCCGTGTTCATAATGGTTAAGCGTAAGAGCCAGGGCATCTCCATTAGAGAGCCCAACCCGAATGATACCCCACCACAATCTGATTCGGATAGTGATGATCCCATATGGAGGGAACTTGAAAACGCGTCCATGGCCATACCAAAGGGTAAGGGGAAAGCCCCTATGTCCTCTACTTCCCGCTTCAAGTCAAAAACTAAGCCAACCCCAAGGAAATCCCCTGCTTCTAAGACCCCGAGTGGTTCAAAACAAAAAAATCAAGGGGAGGAGAGTGGTCTAGGAGCAAGAAACAAAAAATTACAGATGAGGGGGATAAGGGACAGAAAGAGTGGGAAGAAAAGGTTGAGAGAAAGAATGTTACTTGCGAAAGGCAAGTCTTGAGGGAGAGTTTGACGGACTCGAATGCAGTTGTCCAAAGATTGGACCAAATGGGTTTGACCCGGTTCTTTGAAGTGGTCCTGGGATATATTCGAGGAATGGTTGAAGGACTATCGGTCGGTGAGATTGGAAAATTTGAACACCTCCGAACCAAGAATGGTGGCGGAGGTGAGAGGAGTCAACGTGTGGATCACCGCCGAGAGGATATCATAATACTTGCAATGCCCTATACCCGATCCAGAGACCGTTATCATTCCCAAATATGCTTTTGATCCGGCATCCTTTGATGGGAAGATGTTTGCAAAGAGGGTAATGACAAATCCAAAGGGATATAAGGGAAAGTTCTCACCTGGGGGATTAAAGGAGGATTACCGTCTCCTCAACAAAATCATGAAGCACAATGTGTACCCTTTGGCAAGTGACAAAAGGGTACCCCCGCGAACGATAGCCTTCATGCATGCTTTCATGTTGGGCAAGGTGATAGACTTCGACCGAACGATCTTCCAAGAGATGGTGTACTTCAGAGAAAGGGCGAGTGCGACAGCGAACTTAATCTTCCCGGCCATGGTTACTCATTTCTGTTTGCAACATAAGGTGCCTAAAAGGGCGGGTGAAAAGATGACTGAGGGAGTACCCGAACCAATCACCGCAACCTCCAAAGCCAAAAGCCATGCACTATCCAACAAACACTCCAAGCCCGACTTCCACTCCGGTGTGAAAGCACCTAAATCCAAAAACCCCCGAGAGAGACAAGAATAGTGGAATGAGATCATTGTCCAACGCCAAGCCTTAATCTTGAATGAGCTTAAAAATGTGCATAAAAGGCAGGACAAAGCGGATAGGAAGATCCAAAAGTGTTTGAGCATTGTCCGGTTTACAGCAAAATATATGGGCGAGTTGGTAGGCAAGAGATTTGTGGAGAGCTCTGATGAGGAGAGTGATGAAACAGGGGATGATGAGGTTGAGGAGGAGAACGCCGAAGTAACTGAAAATGAGATAGATAGTGAAAAGGATGACAGTGAAGATGAAAATGAGAGTGACAAGGGAGGAGAAAAGGAAAGTTTGGCTGGAAATCTCCCGGAGCGTCGCACCAAGGCTTCCCATGACGTACTAGAGCTGAAAAACAGAGAAAGGGGACAGGGGAGGAAAAAAGTGATGACACCGGTACTATTCGAAACTGAAGAAGTTGGGAATGATACACCCACCGGGCCTTCTATGAGACGTGCCACTGATCCACCCTCCACCCGTGCTTCTGAATCTCCTGCCGGTACAGATGTGATCTACTTGAGTGATTCAGCAGAGGGTGGGTCTATTGAAGCTGATACAGGATTAGATAGGGCACTGGTTGTGTATGTGCCCCCACCACCGGAGCAGTGATTGCATGCTACACACATCCGACTTGGCATTGTGGAGAGATAGTTTAGATTAGGTGTCATATGCGGAGTCGGTGGTCGTTTGATTAGTGTTGTAGTTGTTTTGCGTTGTTATCACACATCTAGCATTGAGTAGTGAGTAGTGTCGGTAAAAATTTGGGGTAGTTATGACCTGAGCCATTCATTGTATGTCGGCACTGTTTTGTACACATCTCTTTGAAAACCGAATCGTTATAAGCTATAAAGTCCTTTTTGATCTTAAACGTGTTTTGGATTCCCAAATATATGCATTGTAGTGTAGAATGTATGGTAACCATTTCTTCTCTTATTCCTTGTGAATCATGTGCGTACATACTTATCGTGTTTGTCTATTGAATTCTATGGAATGCTTAGCCTCTTGTTCGCTTTTGCATCATTGTGCGCACTAAGTGGAGGTGACTATTGCCATATTCTGGAGAGAATCCCTTTTTGAGAGTGAGAGAGATCAGAAACCATACACTTTGCACACATCTAATGATCGGAATTGTTCAACTTGGGTTCATAACACTATGCACGAGTTGGATGTGGTACCCGATGATCCTAATCGCTTGGGATACTACAAAAAGCATATAATCGTTCACTCATATCATTAAGGAGACATGATTGCCTGATTAGTTACTAGGGACTAGTAACCTTCAAGTTGGGGGGTGTGATGAACTCATGTTATTGTATATTTTACGACTCAACACGTCTATTTTAACTTGCGTGCACGTATTATTCCATGTTTACACTCGATAATGCACGAAAAGGTATTTCATGTCCCGTGCAGGTCAAACAAAGAAAAGAGGACCCTGAAGTGCCTAAGTCAACTCTTCAAAAGTCAAACGAGGTCCGAATGGTCGAAGCCCGAACTTGGTTGGGAGAAGCAATTTCCAAAGACAAGTGACACCGGAGCTCCATCCCTTTGACACCGGTGTCTCCCCCTTATTCCACTGAAGAAGCCAAAATACAGAGACTAAGTGACACCGGTGCTCCATTCCTTTGACACCGGTGTCTCCCCCTTGTTCCAACTGAAGAGCCAAGATGCAGAGACCAAGTGACACCGGTGCCTCTGATTCCTTTACACCGGTGTCTCTACCAATTGCAAAGAAGATCCAGATACAGAGCCATAGTGACACCGGTGCCTCAATTCCTTTACACCGGTGCCACCCCTTTCACAACAATACCAGATACAGAGCACTAGAGGCACCGGTGCCTCATTACCTTGACACCGGTGTATCAAGTTCGACAAAAGCAAACTTTTGCTCTGGGATGGCTGACTTTTGGGGGACCACCTTGCCTTGATTTGTGTGCCAAATCAGGGGACAAGAAGGCTTTTGGCCTGGGGGAAATAATAAGAAGGTTCTTATTATGCCATTTTGGAGGGTAGATTTGTAATAGCACCTAGATTATTAGGATATTTTATTAGGTTATTTTCTTTGGCAAGGGGGGACCTCTCTCTCACACACATTACACATAGAATATACAAATTTCTATCAGATTTAGAGAGCTCTTGCCTCCCTTTTGCCTTAGAATATTTGTTCTTCATGTTTTCTCTTCAAGTTTTTGAGTAAGTTTGTTAATCTTTAGTGTTTTACTCTTGAAGATACTTGTATTCTCTTGGAATCACTCAAGTATTGGTAAGTTTTACTTATATATTTCCATTAGTATTGCATTTCTCACCTTAAAAATCTGATTCTCTTAGAGATTTCTAGTTTAGTTTTGGCTAGATCATTCCTTTTCTCTTTAGATAAGTTTGTTAATCATGTTTTCTCTTACTTCTATCATGTTTATGGTAAATATGAGTAGCTAAGCTAGTGTGGGTTAAGTCTAAATGTGAGGTTTATTCAAAACCATGTTGGTCTATGTCTTCTCAATATGTATCTAATGTCCATTGATGGATCTTTCTAAGTTCTTCCTATTGAAACAAAAATGAAGAGTTAAGTCCTTGCTTAGTTATAGCCATCCTTAGAGTTGGTATATCTAATACTTGGATCGATGTCCTTCATCTTTTGATCCCATTTCCTTGAACTTGAAAGAATCCATCAAACCATTTCATGAGTTAAAATCCTGATTTTCATCGAAGTATTTTCCGATCTAAAACCCGAAACCGGGGATTTAATCTCTCACTTAGTTAATATCATTGTTAACCACACCAAACAAACTTTGAGGTTGACGTCCGAAACGTCGAAAAAACCAATTTGCGAAATCTTTGAATCCAACTTTCTTTTCCCTGTGGATCGATACTCCGGACTATCCATTATACTCGTTTTTACATATTTTGAGGAAAGTCATATTTTAAGAAATTAAACCATTGACCCGAGGCCGGCGCCCTAACGACGCACACTCTTTGCCGGATCGGTCAGTCACGGCGCGCATTTAAATTGTCCTTTCCTTTGCCTTCAAGATTCATTACCGTCCCCAACACGTTGTTGCAAACATTTTTTCTGAATATGCATCAAATCAAGACAGTGTAGAAGTACTTATTCTCCCAATATGGTAGATCAAAGAAAATGCTCTTCTTCTTCCAATTACCTTGCAAAGTATCTTCCTCAACGTCGTCTTCATCACGTGTCCTTTTTCTCTTTCTAACATGTAAATCCTCGTCACTCTCCTTTCCAAATTTGTTAACATAGTTCAAATGAAACATTAATAACACTTCAGACCCAAATAAACGAGTTGGACAAGCATCAAATTCAGTCTTTCCATCAAAAGACATGCGCTCAAATCGAAATTTATTGTGCTCATCCAACCATCTTCGATGACCCAAATAACATACCTTCTTCCCATGAACCAACCAACTTGAACACGTGTTAACATGACATACTGGACAAGCAAGAAGACCCTTTGTACTCCAACCCGACAACATAGCATATGCAGGAAAATCATTTATTGTCCACAATAATAATGCACGCATTGTAAACACCTCATTGCGTAGTGCATCTTAAGTTTCAACACCTTTGTCCCATAACTCCTTCAACTCGTCTACTATAAGGCTCAAGTATACATCAATATAATTTCCAGGAGACTTTGGGCCATCAATAAGCAATGTCAACATCATGTAAGGTTGTTTCATGCATAACCAAGGTGGTAAATTATATGTCATCATCACAACAGGCCACGGTACTATGAGAAATGTTCATTGTGCGAAATGGGTTAAAACCATCACATGCTAACCCTAGCCTAACATTGCAAGGGTCCTTGGCAAAATTTGGGTAGCGGTTATCGAAATGTTTCCATAAACACGAATCAACTGGATGGGTTGATGTGCCAGTAGGAGACACATTCTCTGCATGCCATCTTATGAAGCCAGCCATTTTTGTTGACGTGAATAACCTTTTTAGCTTAGGGATCAATGCAAAGTACCGAACAATCTTCTGTGGGATTTTGCCTCCTTTTTTAGGCCCATCTGTTTGCTCATCTAATTGTTTATATCTAGGAGTATGACAAACTGTGCAATCAACCCGATTTACGTCTCCCCCCAATACAACATACAATCTTTAGGGCATTGTGTGAATCTTATGATAATCAAGTCCCAAACCCCCCAAAAGTTTTCTGCACCCACTGAAAGAACCAGGCAATAATTCACCGACAGAAAAAGCGTCCTTCACCAACTTAAGCAACATGGTAAACGACTTGTTAGTCCACCCAGATAAGCATTTAATGTGCATTAATAGCACAGTAAAAGAAAGCAACGAGAACTTCTGACACCCTGGGTACAACTCTTGCTCAGCTTCCTTCAAAAGCTTAAAAAACTTAGTAGTTTCTTCGTCTGGACCATATATGGTAGCCGGAGGTGAATCAACATCCATATCTTGGGCATGAATCGGTGGAATTCCAAATACATCACGTATCATTTCTTCCATATCATTTTGTCCATCAAAATTACCTTGGCCACTATTAGTAATGCCATAATCTCTAGGCTATGATCTTTCCCAATGGAAAACCCAGACGGTGTAACTTGAACAAAATCCATTCACAACAAGATGATCCTTTACTATTTGTATCTTCTTTCTGCACATATTCTTACAATTTTTACATGGACACGAAATTTCTGTTTCCCCGACATGAATGTCCTTACATGCAAATGCCATAAAATCTATTAACCCCTGTAGATATCTTGGATCAACCCTTCTCAAATTCATCCAACTGTTATCCATGTTTGTTTTCATAAACACGACTCTGAAAAAAAAAAAGTAAAAAGAATCTAACATAACATTAGAAATAGATTTAATTTTCTACTTTGATAATGATTAATTTACCGAATCGATATAGTATCTAAGTTCATTCAATAGCCAATTATCAGCACCTAAATCTCAATTCTAGCACTTAGACCACTAATTCAAGCAACAAAGGGGTGTGTATGTCCTATATAGCAATTGCATTTTCTAACTTATCTCAATGACTAGGTCAATACTTTGTGTGAACTTAGAAACTAGCAAAAGTAATATGTTGGCCACAAAGTAATATAATACCAGATAAATTGGGTTTGGGGGGGGGGGGGGGGGGGGGGGGGGGGGGGGGGGGGTGTGGAATTGGAAGTTGGTGAGTGTCAAACTTTCTAAAAGATGAGTAAAATTAATGAATTGCCAAAATGATGTGTATACCTATTTTGGTGTATTTAATAAGTTGCATTGTAACCTCTATTTAGGTATCGATTCCCTATCTAATTTTCCTCACTGTCCTTGGATTAGTTTCACAGCCTTGAAGAAATTTGAACAATTACACACCAATATGCACTGATGAGAATAAAAAATACAGTGAACTTCAAAATTTTCAAACCATTATAAACAATCATTTTATTTTCTGACAGCTATTTAAAGTGTGTGAACTTTTAGTCTGTGACAAAAATATAATCAAATAATGCAAATATTCGACTTCATACTCAAGCAATTAGTGGGAATCAAATACCGAACATAAAGATTTAAGGAGAGAAAGCACTTACAATCTGTGCACTACCTTAAAAGAATCCAGTTGTTTAGATATTAAAAATAATAGGATATCAAGGGTATTCAATTATAATTTTCCATCCTTTTATACCACTATTGAACCAGATGCAAATTATACATGAAGAGAGAGAGAGAGAGAGAGAGAGAAAGAACGAGTAAGAGACCGCGCGAGAGAGAGAGAGAGATCTAGACGGAGAGAGAGAGAGAGAGATAGCTGATCACAGCAGTAGCTCGAGCAAAGGAGTTATAGCTCAAGCAAATGAGCAAAGGAGCAGCAGTAGAAGGGCTTTACAGTTGGGGGGAAATAAAGTTGGGGGAATTAGTGGGAAAAGTTTGGCGGGAAATTAGGTCGGCAAAATTGGGGGGAAAAATTTTGGGGAAACTAGCTTGGCCGGGAAATTATACCGTGGGAATATGTTCCTGGAAATAAAAGGGCCGGAAAATTTTCTTTGTATTCCTAGGATTTTTTAAAAAACACGGGAAACAAAATGCAGGGAAAGGCCTAATTTGTTGTAGTGGAGAGAAGGGGTTTCTAGGTACTTCTTCAGCTATGAAAAAGTCTCTTCTTCCTTCATCGTCCATTGAATACCATTCTCTAACACATTAGTAAAAGATTGGCACTTATCAATTGCTTAGGATATGAAATGGCTGAGAGCTGGTACTCGTCATATTAGCCTATGAACTTCCTTGATTGACTGAGGAGACTTCATGTTGAGAATTGCTTAGATCTTCTCTAGATTAGACTTTATGCCCCTTTGAGACACTGTGAATACCAAAAAGTTTCCACTAGAAACTCCAAAGGTGCACTTAACGGGATCAAGTTTTTTACTATATCCTAAGAACGAAAAAAGTTTCCTCCAAGTCCTTGATGTGCTTCGATTGGCTAGTGATTTTTATGAGCATATCTTTGATGCTGACTTCTACATTCCTCCCAGTTTATTCGTTGAACATTCGGCTTACTAGCCACTGATCAGTAACCTGGTCGACCTAAAATAGTATGTCGTTGCACTCTGGGTTCAATCACATTTAATAATCTGAGCTCCTTCTTTTGCTCGATAGAATTGCATAGCGGAGAAGTTTCGGATATTGATTCCACGGGGAATGCGAAGGTTGTAACTTGGTAAGGATGTTTTGCGCGAATTTGGAGTTTTGGATGCCAACCCTTTTTTTTCGGATTTGAGGTTAACACTAAGAACAAAAGACTACAAGTGAAAGTGATTAGATAACGGGGACGCGAGGTCTCTCGAATTATTTCATCTATAACCTAAGCAACTAATATCTCTTTTTTTGCTCAAACAAGAACAAAGTAGCATGTTCTTGGCTAAAAAATATATCAATGAAACCATAAACTCAATGGATGTGTTGGCTAATGAACATATTCATGGAAAATACGTCAAAGAATGAAGGACGTTGATCTAAACATTGGATGTCTCAAAAGCACTTTGTATATACCTAATCAAAGGCTTAACATTTCACCTAAGTTTCAAAACACCACTACAACAAAATTTGTTTATAATAATGAAATAATTTTGTCACAAAAATTACATTTTTTGTCACTAACTGATTAGGTAACAAATTGTAAGGGGGTAGATTTTCTCAATCAAGGCGGAAAACTAGGAGCTCACTATCCAGCAGAAACAATGCTCTCAATATGGGTGGACCTGTGATCTGCAAAATAATAATCCGTCAAAGAGCCCTCTGCCGCTGTGGCAGGAAGACACTCCGATGATTAAGTCAGGCCAAAGCTCATAGGAATAATAACTCAAGCTAATATTCTCTATTAGCAAGCGAAAATATGCACTACTTAGAACGTACCTCTTTTTGTTGATCTGGAGCTTTATTTATAGACTTTTTTTTAGTCCTAATTCTCTTAGGACTCTAATTGGAATGAAGTGCCTTCTGATTGGCCACTAATGAGATAACTCTTTGTCAAGTAGTTATCTTCTATCATTAGAGTTTCATTCAATTAATACTTCTCATATTAATTAAATTGGCCGTGGATTTCTCATCCATATCTGTTTGAACCGAATCCCGACTTATCCGGGATTCTATCTTATCTTGGAGAAACAGTTGCTGATTGCCTTTCTCGGGCCAACCGTAGTTCGGTCCGACCTTATATGTTCGGCAAGACATGGATCCGCCTTTCTCAGGTCGGCTGTTATTCAATACTTGATTCTGTCATCCTGATTTATGTATGGCCGGCACTCCTCGTGTCGGCCACTTCCTCACGTGATCGGCACGTGTTTCTGGATATACCATCCGGTTTCGGCCGAACTCCGTACTTACTCGGGGGGGTTAAATGTATTTTCTCGATTACACTTTTACCCTCATCAATTGCCCCCTAGTTTCGGCTGCCTCGTACTGACCTGGCGGAGTAGCCGAGGCTATACAGCGTACTCATGATGGGGTCTGTATCGATCTCAGGGGGTTTGTATCCGTATCTGGTCCATTTGAGGCGTGCTCTGTCTTTCAATAAATGCGATGTGACCGTTTGGTTGCGCCTTTATGGAGAGACGCGCTTTTCCACGCGTGCCTGACGCGTCGTTTCAATGCCACCCCTGTAATTAATTAATTGATCCAGGGGTGAAGAATCTGACGGTTGGATGATTTCAAACGTACGGCATAACAAATTCTGCCGCCTAAAAACCCTATAAATTCACCTCTCCATCCTTCGTTTCTTCTTTCTCGTTCTTTTTCTACTGTTCTTCTTTCGTCTTCTTCGTAAGTCCCCTGTAAGTCTTCTGTAAGTTGTCTTAGAATTCGTCCTTTCTTTCTTTTTCTTTCCTGTGTGCACTTCTCCCCCACTCATCTTTTGAGTATGGGGGTTTTTCGTAAACACTTTGCCTCTCCGGCGCGTATAGCGGAATTCCGTAGGCACTACAACATTCCAGACGACGTAGTGGTAGAAATCAATAGGCCGGAGACTCATCCTGAGATTCGGGATGAGGGCTCCATTCACATTCCATTAATGGCCGTCACCGATGGTGGAGTTAGGTTCCCCCTCCACGCTTTACTCCGTAGGGTTCTGGCTTGGTACCGGTTGAACCCTATGCAAATCTCCATAAACACATACCGCATAATAATGGGCACAGTTCGTTTGAATGAACTGTGCAATACGAATTTAGGTCTCTGGGACATAAATTATAATTACGATATGGTTTATAACAAAGACGAGAAATGGTATCTCAAATCCCGTAGGGGCCGAGAAAAGATAGTGACGCATCTCGTCGACTCAAATAGGGGGAACGATGACGATTTCCTGATCGTCTCGGGCAATTGGGAGTTTTCTCCTGATGAACCCGAGCATACACGGATCCCTGTTCCCCGCAGTTTCCGGCAACCCCGTTAGTTCCCTTTTCCCTTTGATTATGATTTCTGTTGCTTTGCCGACCTTAGATATCTGACTGTTTCTTTTCTGTTTCTGTGCAGCTGCTAACGCGAACCGTGGTCGGCAACTTCTTGTTACCAATCCTGAGGACCTGAAGAAGGTGCTGCGCTACAAGGGCGTAGAAGGGTAGGTCAAGCCGAGGTCTGCCGAAGTACTGCTGCGATATAACCCGACCTACAAGGGTTATATCAAAGACAAAGCTTACGTTGCTGAGGCGATTTTCGAAGATTCCCAAGCTGCTATCCCCGAAGGCGTACCTCTGCCGTACCTTAGGGAGCCACATCGCGAGACAGTCGCTGCAGTAGCCGAGGTCCCAAGCTCGTCTTCCTCAGCTTCATCGACGAGTAATTCAAGTTCTCGGCCCCCTACGTACTGGAATACCGAAGACGAAGAATAGATCGATCGAGAGATCATGTCAAAGAATCCTAACGTCTCGAATCTGAAAGAGCTAATGAAGCAGAAGGCAAAAGCGGCTGCCGATGCAAAAAAGGCAATAACGCCTACGGAAGCGAAGAAGCCATCCGGCGTGGTGGTGGCCAAGAGGAAGACCGGTGAAGAACATGCCCAAGAGCGGCCTTCTTCTATATCTGCCGAGATAGGCGAAGTACCTGCCGGCTCCAAGAGGAGAAGATTGGTGAAGGCCCATGATGTTGGTCCTTCCTAGTCGAAGGGGAAGTCCAAGTCCTCTGAGAAGGCGGACAAATGGGCTCCAGCCCTTCTGGTTTCTGGCTCCAAGCCTATCACAGTCGCCGATACTATGGTTGACTTGGGTGTAGCGACTGCTCTGGCCGAGGCTCTGATGCTACCCCGGGATATCGAGCCATATGCCGAGTCAGATGATTGGTCGCTGCTGCGTACTGTGGTCGCGCACAATATCTTTGTAAGTATTTTGACACTTGACTCTGTCGTTTCTGTTTGTGAGGTGTCTCATTGTTTTGTTTCTTGCGCAGGCAATCCAAAAGTCTATGTTGTGTCTCGGGCAGAGTCAAGAGCGCGAGTCCAAGCTGAATCGGGCAAAAGCCGAGGCCCGAGAGTTTAAGGCCAAATTCTCCAAGGCGCAGGATGAGGCTGATGACTACAAAAAGAAGGCGATGGAAATAGCCCATCGTGCTGAATCATTCAGCCGTCTCCTGGCCTAGGAGAAGAAGAGGTCAGCCGACCTGGTTGCTGACATGGCTGCACTGAAGAAGAAACATGCCGAAGAGATGTTGGCCCTGGATGCCGAAGCCTTCAAACGTGGAGCAGATGAAGCGGCTGAGGACTTTGTCACCAATCAGATCCCTGATATGCAGGAAGACTTCCTTGCATCGGGATGGAGGGCGGCGCTGAGGGCATGCAACGTGCCTTCTGATTCCCCTCTGTTCAAGGAGATCCCTCACTCTTCTGAGCTCGGCGACGAAGAGACCAAAGTTGCCCAGATCGAAGGGCCGGAAGGCGGCGTCACCAACCTTACTGCTGATGACCAGGTAGTTACTAGTGTCGGGGAAGCTGCTACAGAGGAAGGCCAACTCCAGGAGGGCCCTGTTGACATCGTCTGAAAGATGTCTCTATGTTTGTTTCTATACTGTTTTTAGTATGTAGTAGTAACACACTTGTTGTTTTCAATTCTGCACCTTTGTCTTTGTAATTCGCACATTAATGAATAGACAATTTGATCCTTTTGTCGGCAACTCTTGTCTTTGATCATACTTGATATGCTTTACTTGAATGAAGTCGGCAACCTTTGCCCATACTTACGATCAGTGCTCTGAAACATTCCTCTATGTAAACTTAAATGTTTCTCTTAACTTATATTTAAACATGAACTTTTCTCAAGTATGCTCGGGTGTTCACTCTTTCCTCCAGAGTTGAACTGTCTCAGACTTTTTCTCAAGTCTGCTCGGCTGTTTAACCTGTAGTTTAGGATTAAACACATACCTTTCTCAAGTATGTTTTGAGTTCAAACTTTCTCTAAGTGTTGAACTTTTCTAAGACTTTTCTCAAGTCTGCTTGGCTGTTTAACCTGTAATTAGGCTTAAACACACTCAAGTATGTTCTGGAGTTCAAACTTTCTCTAAGTGTTGAACTTTCTCAGACTTTTCTCAAGTCTGTTCAGCTGTTTAACCTGTAATTAGGCTTAAACACATACTTTTCTCAAGTATGTTCTGGAGTTCAAACTTTCTCTAAGTGTTGAACTTTCTCAGAATTTTCTCAAGTCTGTTCGGTTGTTTAACCTGTAATTAGGCTTAAACATATACTTTTCTCAAGTATGTTCTGGAGTTCAAACTTTCTCTAAGTGTTGAACTTTCTCAAACTTTTCTCAAATCTGTTTGGTTGTTTAACCTGTAATTAGGCTTAAACACATACTTTTCTCAAGTATGTTCTGGAGTTCAAACTTTCTCTAAGTGTTGAACTTTCTGAGACTTTTCTCAAGTCTGTTCGGCTGTTTAACCTGTAATTAGGCTTAAACACATACTTTTCTCAAGTATGTTCGGGAGTTCAAACTTTTCTCAAGTGTTGAACTTTCTCAGACTTTTCTCAAGTTTGTTCGGCTGTTTAACCTGTAATTAGGCTTAAACACATACTTTTCTCAAGTATGTTCTGGAGTTCAAACTTTTCTCAAGTGTTGAACTTTCTCAAACTTTTCTCAAGTTTGGAGTTACATTCTAATCTTGTATGCACTGGATTTATTTTTGCCCCCCAGTAAGGTAGTACATGTGGCTACGACATTAATAGCTTTACTGAACATCTATTCATAAACTGAAACTGGTACTTTTATTCATTGAAACTGATCTGTAACAAACATAAGTACTGAAAAAGGAAAATTACTGGTAAAACTTCTTAAGGTTGGAAACATTCCAACTACGTGGTATTTCCTTATCATCCAGGTCTTGCAGTTTGTAGGCGCCCTTCCCGAGCCGGCCTATAACTTTGTATAGACCTTCCCAATTGGCTCCAAGCTTGCCATCAATTGGATCTTTCGTGTTTCCCATGACCTTGCGAAGGACTATGTCACCGAGATTGAATTCCCTCCGATGGACTTTCTTGTTGTAGGTCCTAGAGAGAGTAGACTGATAGGCAGCTAGTTTGATCATGGCTCGTTCCCGTTTCTCTTCGGCGAGGTCGAGTTCTATTGCCAACGCTTGATCGTTTCCACCTTGCTCCATTAACTCGGTGCGAAGAATTGGGATGCCGACTTCAAGTGGGATGACAGCCTCGGTGCCATAAGCAAGTGAATAGGGAGTAACACCCGTAGATCGGCGAGGAGTGGTCCTATATGCCCACAGGACGAGTGGCAACTCTTCCACCCACTTACCCTTGGCCTTCTCCAGCCATTTCTTGATTCCTCCCAGTATTGTCTTATTTGAAGCTTCTGCCTGCCCATTGCACTGTGGATATGCTACTGAAGCGTAGTAGTTTCGAATCTGGTACTGTGAGCAGAAAGCCTTGAACTTATCCTGGAACTGGGTCCCGTTGTCCGAGACGATGGCGTATGGAATACCGAATCTAGTAATGATGTTCTGCCATACAAATTGCTCGACATTCTTTTCTGTGATCTTAGCCAGTGGTTCGGCCTCTATCCACTTGGTGAAGTAGTCTGTGCCGACCAACAGATATTTTCTCTCCCCAGTTGCCTTGGGAAGTGGGCCGACAATATCCATACCCCACTGAGCAAAGGGCCATGGACTGGTGAGTGGTGCCAGATCGGCAGCAGGTTGATGTGTGATCGGGGCGAATTTCTGGCACTTCTCGCAAGTCTGGACATATTTCTTTGCATCCTCCTGCATGTAGGGCCACCAATATCCCTGAAATATGGCGCGATGGGCTATGGACCTGCCCTCAGCACGGCTCCCACACGTCCCCTCATGAATTTCGTACAAGAACTTCTGTACTAGATTAGGGTGCACACACTTCAGATAGGGACCAGTGTAGGACTTACGGTAGAGTTCTTGCTTAGGCGAGAGCCAGAAGCGTGTTGCTTTGATCCGCAGCTTGTGAGCTTCCTTTTTGTCCTCGGGGACTGTTCCCCCAGTGAGATAGGAGATAGGGGACTGTTATCTGGTTCTCCCACCAAACCTTAACTAATGGAATCCCTTTGCTCCGTAGCTGTTTGACACGTGGGTCTAGGATTTGAACTGGTCGTTTCTCATAGCGCAGTCCTTCCTCTAACTCAATAGGTGATTGTTATAGAATGTGCGTCGGGTCCGATATGTATCTTCTCAGCATTGACACATGAGAAACATCATGTACATTTGCAAGCTCTGGTGTGTTAAGGCAGTCGGTATGCAACTGTTCCTATTTTCTCGATCACCTCGAAAGGTCCCACGTAGCATAGATTGAGCTTCCCTCTCTTCCCGAATCGTACAACTCCCTTCATAGGTGAAACTTTGAGAAACACAGATTCTCCTTCTTGAAATTCTAGCTCTCGACGATGTGCATTTGCATAACTCTTTTGTCGATCTTGAGCAAACTTCAGTCGTTCTTGGATCAATTTGACATTTTCCGTTGTTTCTTGAAAGATCTCCGGTCCTGTGAGCTCAGTTTCCCTTACTATCAATGTAACGCCCCGAATTTCAGAGACGTTAATTTAAAATAATTTATCAAAAGTCAACCATATTTTCATTACTTAGTCAAAATAAAGTTTGATTACAATCATCCGAGTTTAAAGAAATTACATTAAAGATACGAAATTAAGAGCTCAAAATAATTTTAGGTGAACCACGAGGCTATGACATCCTCCTCGAAAGTACCGCCGTTGGTATCTGGATAACAGGCTCAACAACGTCATCTTCGACACCTGGCATAAAAGGCCAGGGGCAGAGAAATTGCACCGGATGAGCGATTAACGCTCAGCAAATAAAACTACCCTAAATCTCAAATCTATGCAATGGATCACATGATGCATGATCATGAAGATAGTATGAGCAGTCAATCAAGTATTACGAACACAACAAAATAATCAGAGTTGACATAATCAGAGTAGACAGTAGCGGAAGCATTAAACAAGTAAGTGTAGTAAATAAATAAAATACCGACAATAACCTTAAGTCAAACCGTATGACTTGTTTCTAAGTTTCTGACACATGCAACTGACTCATATCCATAAGTGTCCACCATTGTAAAAAAATGTCCAAAATTTCTTTCAAAATACAAAGTTCGGGTCGACACAAGCGTTGCCCATCGTCACAATTTCATTTATCAAAGTGGTGTTATGATGTTCCTGACCAATATGGTCCTGACTCCGCTGACCTCGTATCCGGCGCTAGTGTACCCAAACATCGGCTCCCGTATCCCATGCTCCCAACCGTTATGCTCCCAGCATTATGTCTCCCATATGTCGTGCCTTGACTTAGAAAATATCTAACTCCTCCCCTTCAGCTATGTTTATTTTTGAAAAGACACGACACGGCTTACGAACATAACCGGCTCACGATATAACTTGGCCAAATACATGAGACGTGACCGAATCGGCTCCAAGACACAGCCCGGTGGTAACAGACGTAGTTCGGCTAAAATCCATATCCCGGCTAAAGACATCCTAACACGCATCCCCAAGGACTAAGTCAAATCTCGAGTCACCAAACAAAAGAGTTTATCAAATTCTCGATTTTCATTATAAAGCTCGTGACTTTTATGACTCGTGTCAAAACCTCGGGTGTCATTTCCACTAATCTCAAACGTTTCTCATGGACTCCATCTAAGTTTCGTTTAAACGACTAGACTCATGATAACATGATGATGTGTTGGAGATGCAAGTTTTTACAATTAAATAAGATGATACAATAAAGTTAGTCATGACACATAAGCAATAATTACATAATTTCATCTCGCAAGAAAACTCCTAGTATGCTAACTCTTGAGTATCATCTCATAATGATATATGATACCTAACATTCAATACGATAATCTGAACTTGATTATAGGTGTAGTAGTCATTACATAAGAATTGGGGCAATGTTTTAATTTTTTGAAAAATTTTATTGTCTGAAAATTTTTCTAAGTATAGAAAAAGTTAAAATTTTCAAGTTTCGTTTTAGAGGATAAAAAGTCCCGAAAATGATTCCTTGATTTTTTCTAAGCACAATGGTATATTCATACGCCTCAAACGCATAAGTTTAGGGTGAGTTTCGGGCCAAAATATAGGAAGAAAACGGGTGGTTTTTCGATTTTATACTAAAATAGGGAGGGCGACATTTTGATTCAAGTGGAATTTCAATTTTCTGTAAATGCCATTGTTTCAAATGGGGGGTATTTCCTTATTTTCATTAAATAAAATTAAAGTAAAGAAATCTAGAATAATGTATTTACTTTAATTTATTTATAGAAAATAAGTATATTATCATACCTTGGCTTAACAATCCTAAGTCACAAACTAAGTGTCAAGATTTCACAATAGAGGCACCGGTGTAAGATTTTTAGAGGCACCGGTGTAAGGTCAGTTCTATAGTGTACTAATAAGATACAGAGAGGTAAGGCACCGGTGTAACCAAAACTGAGGCACCGGTGTAACCAAAACTGAGGCACCGGTGTAAAGTCAGTTCTGTAGTGTAATAATAAGATATAGAGAGGTAAGGCACCGGTGTAAAGTCATATTTTAGGCATACTATGAAGTACTACAAGAGGGAGGCACTGGTGTAACCAAAACTGAAGTACCGGTGTAAGCATGAAAATCCAAAACAATGTAAAATACAGAAAGTAAAGGTACTGGTGTTTCAAAAACTAAGGCACCGGTGCTAACATCATCTTCTACCAAAATACAGCACTGGGTTTTGTTTTCTCCGAGCTCCGTGGAGCTCAATATGGATCGATAGCATAGATTAAAGGTTAGAGAGAATTTCATTTACTTAGTATCAACTAATCAAGGCTTGAATCGAACGATTACGGCTTGGATTTTGGTGATTGAATTTCAAACAAAGTTCTCCCTCTTCTGACTCTCTCTACTGTTATTTCCTAACTTCACACCTCTAAACCACAACCATGGCACTTTCTCCACTCCTCTGAACACTGAAATTTCGTAGGTGGAACGGTGAGGATGATAGAGTACAAATAGAGAGAGGTTGTGTGTGAGGGATAGCTTTGCATGGGGTGCCATTGGTGAGTAAAATTTATGCAGAAATCATATGATTGCAATGGCTTTTGAAGAAAATCAGGGATTTTAGAGAGGATTTTCTGAGAGAGGAAGGAGTGAGACTCAAGAGATGCATGCCCATAGGGGAGGAGATATCTGCTTAGGTGGAGGTAACTTGCAAGTTACCTACATGTCTGATGGTCACCTGTGGAAGATCTCAACATCAAAAGACTAAGAGCATGAGGGATGATGATGACTAACGGAAAAATGATCCCATGTGACAAGTTCCATGGGAAATGGCTGAAGTAATGGATTTTGGGTCAAGCCAAAAGGATTTGGGTCGTGGGCTGGATAAAACCAAGTTGCGCTTGGGTTAGGGCTTGGTTCAAGCTTCATAAGTTTCTGACGGGTAAAGGGTTTGGGCTCAAGTATAAAAGGCCTGACGGGTTAGGTCCAAACACACACATGCACAAATTCATGAGTATAATGCATGACTAGAAACAGAAACGCACAAAATCAATTTAGTCAATAATGATTTAATACAATAAATTTTTTTATTATTATTTTCATTTAAAAATTTAGGGTCTTTACAATCAACCAACATGATGGTGATCTGCACTTTCACCCATACAGCGCTTCAAATGGTGCCATGTCAATACTAGCTTGGAAACTGTTGTTGTAAGTAAATTCTGCTAACGGTAGATGTTCTTCCCAGCTACCCTGGAACTCTAGTGCGCATGCACGTAATAAATCTTCTAATGTTTTTATGGTCCTCTCCGACTGTTTGTCTGTTTGAGGATGGAAAGCTATGCTGAAGTTGAGTTTAGTACCCATAGCCCTTAAAGAGATTGCCAAAATCTTGACGAAACGTTTCCTCGCCAAACAGGTACTTTGGCGAGGAAAACGTTTCTCACCAAAAGTACCATTTGGCGAGGAAAAATATGTATGTTTCCTTGCCAAACAGGTAGTTTTGGTGAGAAAAACAACATATTTTTCTCGCCAATAATCAAACTTTAAGCTTGAATACGTATTTTTAAGTTATTATGTTAATAACGTAATTTATTTAACACAGAATTAAATAAAAAAGTTTATAATTATTGGGGTATAAATGTAATTTCAAAACTAAGATAAATTTTGTGATTTAATTTACCACATGGTTAGTTTTGTTATTTTTCTAACATAAGGATAATTTTGTAATTTTTCTAATACGGGACAGTTTGATAATTATAAAATAATATGGATTAAATCTACAATATAGTAATATATATACAGACACACACAAATCAATAATTAATTAATCTTTGGCGAGGAAAATAACATATTTTTCCTCGCCAAATAGCTAATTTTTCTCGCCAAAGATTAATTAACTATTGATTTGTGTGTGTGTGTGTATATATATTACTATATTGTAGATTTAGTCCATATTATTTTATAATTATCAAACTGCCCCGTATTAGAAAAATTATAAAATTGTCCTTATGTTGGAAAAATTACAAAACTACCCTGTGGTAAATTAAATCACAAAATTTACTTTACTTTTGAAATTACATTTGTACCCCAATAATTATAGAGTTTTATTTAATTTCCGTGTCAAAAAAATTACGTTATTAACATAATAACTTATAAATACGTATTCAAACTTAAAGTTTGATTATTGGCTAGAAAAATAACATTTTCTCGCCAAATAGGTACTTTTGGTGAGGAAAATTCCTCGCCAAAACTACCTATTTGGCGAGAAAACCTACATATTTTTCCTTGCCAAATAGGTAGTTTTGGCGAGGAAAAATATATTATTTTCCTTACCGAATAGGTACTTTGGCGAGGAAAATTTATCTCACCAAAATTGTGAGTGTATTTTTTGGTAGTTGAAATCAATTTAGCGACAAAAAAATTCATCGCCAAATCTAATTATTAATGACGAAAATAAATTTCTTGCGAAATAATTATGGGTAGAGACAAAAAAATTTGTCTCCAAAATCAGATATTGGCGATGAAAAAATTCCTCACAGATTATGTATTTTTGGAGACAAAATATTTCGTTTCTAAAATCTAATATTGGCGACAAAATAATTCCTCGCCGAATATATTCTATTCGCGACAAAATATTTTGTCGCCGAAAAACATATTAGGTGAGGAAATTTTTTTTTTTCGTCGCTAAGAGTTTTTTGCGTGAAAGTATAGACAACAAAAATTTGTGATGAAAAATTTCGTTGCCTAATTGATTGGCGACGAAAAATATAGTATTTACGACATAATTGTTTCGTTTTACAAATCAATTTGTTGTAGTGAACGATTAGCCTCTCCAGTTAGCAAATATGATCCCATTTCAACCTTCTGATACTCATTACTCATAACTAGACGAAAACTCTTGTCTAGTTCCTCAATCAATTCCTTAGCCTTCATCAGATCCATACCTCCACTGAAAGATGTAGGTTTCAACTTCAAAAATTCTCGAATCGCTTCAGCATCAGTTCCTGTTGGGTTTGGTTGCAAGGCAACTTCTGGTGTTGTTGGCCGTATCTCGACATTTCTCGTTGTTATAGCTTCTGGTTGTGGTGCGAGTGGTTGTGGTTGCATCAGATGGGTGTGTAGGAATTGTTGATGGTTTTGAATGGTCCCTACCAATTGCTGCAAAATGGTTCTCAATTCTGCGAATTGGTCTCCCACGCTATTATTCCCATCGTTGTTTGTTTGGTCATTATTATTAGTATTTGTTGATCCTGTAGTGGCATCCATTACTCTGTATCCAGCAATACTAGTGTTCCCGTTATAAATGCATACGACGCTATATATAATAATACTAAGAGAAACAACTCATTTAGAACATACTCATACACAATATGCTTGCATAATACTAAACAGTATTTAAAAACCATGCCGATAGATCATAACTAAGTTTCAGTTACAACAAAACGATATGTTAGCTCCAAGCCCCAAAAATATTTCCCCTCATAATCCATCATTCTATCTGATACCTCCTTACTAGTCACATACTATTACCTATATACATGTGAATCCCCAAAATGAATTCCTAGAAGCAAAAGGTATTCTTTTCCCCCCGCTACTCCCAAGACATAACACCCTTATTTACAGCTATCCCTAATCAACACTTCATTTTTCCTTTGGTCCATTAACTGACTCTTTAGATCTGCTCCTCCTTATTCCCTGGGGTTCTGCTGGGGCCGCGGGGTCCCTGGTTCCTTCGGATCTTCCTCATCGTCGCCATAATTTCCACCACCTCATACGCACCCTTTGTCTCTGGTTTCCTAGACAGTCCACTTTCTTTTGTTCCAAGAACTTCATTTGAAGCCACTTCTTCCTCCACTTGTGTCTCACCAACCCTAGAACTTTCCCCTACCTCAAATGTTGTTCGCCCTTCACATCTGTTAGTGTCACCGCTTCTCAGTATCGCCTCTATCATGGCCTTGTAACCTTCCTCATTCCCTATCCACCTGATAGCTCTCTTTAATACTTCCAATCCTATAGTCATACAACGCAAGGCTTGGAATTGTAGCATCCTATCTGTATAAAAAGGCTTGGTAACTGCCACCCTCTTCATTTCTTCGTATGCGATATCTGCAGCCAGATTACAGATCTTATTGTCCAACGAGTCACCTCCGTTGTCTTCGATACCACTAGCGTTGATCCTATAACGCCCCATGATGTCTTCGCTGTTGTCTGTGTTAGTTATACCTATGGAAAATAAGATATAGTCTTGTCAATACCAGTACATGGATCCAGCGTTAAATAAATATAAAGAGTAATTCAAGAACCAATAACATATAAATTAAACATGTCATGTGCAATGATCGTGTTCCAATAATTTTGTCCTTGAGTTTTAAGTTTTAAAGTTCACAAACCTGGCTCTGATACCAACTATTGTCACGACCCATTCCAAACTAGAACGGATTAGTGACCGGCCAACGGTTCTACTCGCTGAGGCCTCCTATGTTAATTAAAGAGTTTATGAACTTTATCGAATTATCTTATTAACCCTTGATATGCTGCAGATTTTAGCGGAAGCGTTGTTTGTTCAATAACAAAATAACATCAAGAACGGGTAAACCTGACAATCATTATTGAATTAAAAGCATGCTTATTCGATACTTATTACAAACCGTAGTACTGGCCTAGCATGACCTCAACATAACGCAATGGAACTCTATATGTACATAAGTTTTCAACTACAAAATTCAAAGCGTAAAATTTAGCTAATCAGTTTTTTATTGTCCGCTAGGTCCTACCACGGGACCTGTTGTGTTGCAAGGCAACACCCATTAGCTTACAGCTAGTATGAATCTAGATATACCATTTTACAGATTTTACACGAATTTAAAAAAAAAGATAATTTATTAGTATATTGACAATGCTTATGATTTGGTCCATAGGCCGTGGCCGAGGACGTATATATAAACAATATATAGTTTTCATAACCCGTGAGTTATACCAATACTGGCATTAATGGTTTGTTGTTCTTTAAACGGAAATAATCAAGAAATATATTCAACAATTGATTCTTCAGTGTACATGCCAGAACTAGATTGAGGGAGCTACCCTTTGAAATATAACACATATTTGGCATGACGTCATCCCATGCCACCTGGCCGTGGGACCCAACCTTGTATCGAACCACCGCATGTCACACCCCCAGTGGTCAGGGAATCACCGAAATTCACATTTACGAGATGATGTTTATATGATCATCGTCAACAATTTTAATTATTTATGGCATGATATCTCATGCATACGTAAGTTTATTATATAATAATTTTCTCTTTTCTTCTTTTTTTTAACGAAATATAGCAAGTTTCTATACCGTGCTTCGCCTTAGAAATTTTAAAGTAAATGGGTATATCTGGACTCACCTTGAGTGACGTAGGGTATTCAATACCGTGCTTCGCCTTAGATATCGTAAATAAGATCTTGAAAAATATTCTTCAAACCTTGAGCTTCTTTTCTTTGCGCAATTTTCCTCCTCTCGCTCTCTCAGTATTATTCTCAAGTTTTTATGAATCTCTAAGCATCCATGACTATTTATAGGGAAAAATGAAGTGGGGGTGGAAATTTTTTCCTCCGTTTCAACTCCTAAAACTCTACAAACAAATATCTCACTTTCTTTGGATAAGCCATAACCACCGATCTTATCTATTCGGTAATAAATAAATAAATAAATTCTAGGAACTCTAAATCTCGTCCGATTGTCCCCTAAAGTAATATCGAGGTTAACCTCCAGTTACCATTAATGTCTAAAATAATTTATCAAACCATTCCTCGGTCTCTGATTATATTTTGAACCAACTTCATTTATCCCTAAAATAACTTTGGAGTATCTTCTCATTTGTTAAATAAACTACTTAATTGACTTAAAAAGTCTCTGTTTCTTAATTTTATTAAAATTTTAAATTATCCATACTAATTTCTAGTTTTATATCATTATTATTTTTTTCCAGGTCAGGGTCTCACAATATGTATAAATTATATATTCCCTAACCAACCCCTTTATTAAAAGGGATATAACCATCCTCTTTATATATATAAAGGATATATATAATTAATATATTTCTTATTCCCTCATAAAATATATGTATATGTACACACACATATATAATATCCCCTCCCCTACATATAGGGATATTTTACATATATAAATGCATATATACGCGTGTTCAATTGGTACAACTACAAATGGATAGTAATAGGAGAGAGAGAGAGAGAGAGAGAGAGAGAGAGAGAGAGAGAGAGAGTTAAGAAAGAGATAGATTGGAGATAAATTTAGAGTTTTTGGTAATATTTTGGATAGAGAAAAAGGAGATGGAAGAGAGAGAGAAAATGAGGAAGAGAGAGAGGGGCGAGAGAAATGGAAGAGAGGGTGGAGAAAAAAGAGAGATGGGAGCGAGAAACATAGGTTTTGGGCTTTAGGATAGAGAGGGAAAGGAGAGAGAAAGAGGAGAGAGGTAGAGAGAGGAAATAAAGAGATAGCTTAGAGATATGTTTAAGGTTTAGAATAATTTAATTTTGGATAGATAGAAAGAAGAGAGAGAGGAGAGGAGAGGAGAGGAGAAAAAGAGGGGTGAGAGAGAGAGAAAGATGGGAGAGATATATTTAGGATAGTGAGAAAAGGGGGGGAGAGAGTGTGTGTGTGTTTGTATGTGGAGAAAGAGAGAAATGTGATAGATAGGTTTAGGATTTTGCATAGACAAAAGGAGAAGAGATAGAGAGAAATGAGATAAACAGGGGAAGGGAATGAGAAATGAGACAGATAGGTTTAGGGTAGTGAGAAAGGAAGAGAGAAAAAGACAGAAATTTGTGAGAGAGAGAGAGAGAGGGGGGGTGAGAGAGGGGCGGTGAGAGATGGGAGAGATAGATTTAGGGTAGTGATAATAGGGGGGAGAGAGAGAGAGGAGAAAGGAGAAAGGGGGGAAAGAGAGGGGGAAGAGAGAAAAAAATTATGTGTAACATCTATTTTTTGAAGAAAAAAGTTAAACATATATGATATATTAGATATTGTAAAAAAAACTCATGAATATTATGGTTAGTGCAATGGTTAGTAGGAGTATACATAAGGTGTTGGTTAAGTGGAAGGTCTAAGGTTCGAAACTTGGTAAGGAAAGAAAATTGTGTTGTGATTGTATTTTTAGTGCATTTTTTGGCATTTGAAATCAATTTAGCGACAAAAAAATTCATCGCCAAATCTAATTACTAACGATGAAAATAGGTCCTTGCAAAATAATAGGTAGAGACAAAACCTTTCGTCTCCAAAAACAGATATTGGCGACGAAAAAATTTATCCCCGAATATGTATTTTTTGTGCCGAAATATTTCATCTCTAAATTTGATATTGGTGACAAAATAATTCATCGCCAAATATGTTCTATTGGCGACAAAATATTTTGCGTGAAAATATAGCTGACAAAAGTTTATGACGAAACATTTTTGACGAGGGTAAAAGTGTAATCGAGAAAATACATTTAACCCCCCCCCCCCCTGAGTAAGTTCGGAGTTCTGCCAAAACCGGATGGTATATCCAGAAGCACGTGCCGATCACGTGAGGAAGTGGCCGACACGAAGAGTGCCGACCATACATAAATTAGGATGACAGAATCAAGTATTGAACAACAGCCGACCTGAGAAAGGCGGATCCATATCTTGTCGAACATATAAGGTCGGACCGAACTACGGTTGGCCCGAGAAAGACAATCAGCAACCATTTCTCCAAGATAAGATAGAATCCCGGATAAGTCGGGATTCGGTTCAAACAGATATGGATGAGAAATCCACGGCCAATTTAGTTAATATGAGAAGTATTAATTGAATGAAACTCTAATGATAGAAGATAACTACTTGACAGAGAGTTATCTCATTAGTGGCCAATCAGAAGGCACTTCACTCCAATTAGAGTCCTAAGAGAATTAGGACTAAAAAGAAAGTCTATAAATAAAGCTCCAGATCAACAAAAAGAGGGTACGTTCTAAGTAGTGCATAGTTTCGCTCGCTAATAGAGAATATTAGCTTGAGTTATTATTCCTGTGAGCTTTGGCCTGACTTAATCATCGGAGTGTCTTCCTGCCACAGCGGCAGAGGACTCTTTGACGGATTATTGTTTTGTAGATCATAGGTCCACCCATATTGAGAGCATTGTTTCTACTGGATAGTGAGCTCTTAGTTTTCTGCCTTGATTGAGAAAATCTACCCCCTTACAATTGGCGCCGTCTGTGGGAAAGCTAGAGACTCATGGCAGAAACACCAAGAAGAGATCTGGGGAGGGAGCGCGATCGCAAAGAAAGGTCTAAATCCCCCCCTCCAGTTCCACACAAGTCCATGGGTCCTAGGAGGGAAGTTCCTAGGGTTCAACCCAATGTTATCGATACTGTACCGTACCGGCCGGTACCGGCCGGTACGTACCGTTTTGTACCGGCCGGTACGTACCGTTTTGGCAAAAAAACGGTACCAAGTACCTCTAGTACCGTACGGTTGTCAATACCGGCCGGATACCGGCTGTACCGGCGAATACCGGCCATATCGGCCGGTACCGGATTTGTTTTTTCTTAATTTTTTTTAAGAATTGCAGAAAAAATTAATTTTTTTTGGCTTTCTCTGTATAATTTATATATATATTGATAGTTGTGATAAATCCGGTACGGTACCCGGTACATGACCGGTACCGGTACCGGTACGTACCGTACCAGTAGGAAAATCGGTACCCAAACCGATCCGGTATTCAGAACATTGGTTCAACCCCCTAAAATGGTAGGGGAGCAACCTGGAGAACAGGTGCTGCCCCCTGCCGTTCCATTGCCTACCAATGCTCCGGTAGCTCCAGCGCTACCAACCACATTGCCATCACTGCCTCTGGAGCAGCGTCCTGATCATCCGCGAGAAGCAGAACGGTCAAGAAATAGGGACAGATCCCAAACTCAAACCCGGAACGAGGGAGGGAGAGAATCTCGAACTCAGAAAGGGTCTCGCCGAGACGAGGAATACAATAACGCTGATCGGATCCGGAGGAGGGATCAAGAAATAGAGGACATGAGGCGTTACATACGACGTATGGAGAGGAAAAACCGAACTCTTCACAAGCATAGAAATCCAGCCCGCCAATCGATGTCTGGGCGTGACGAGCGTTCCGAAACTGGGCCGTCTCGGCAAGATAGCCGACACAAACCGAGTCGGAGGCCCCGAGGAGGGAAAAACCAGGCTAGGGCACCGTCAAATCTGGGCGGATTACCTCCAGCACAGCCACTTCCCGACATGAGGGAATGGTTGAATCAACGGGCAGGGATGCCCCCAGATGTTCAGCAGGGGCTCCCGTATCAGACTTTACCACCGGTGGCTCCGGTGACTGACATGAGAGTGTGGTTGAATCAGCAGTTGGGATTCAACCGCCCTCGTATTCGGTGACATTGTTGGAGGCACTGAAATTCAGTCGGATGGACTACTCAAAATAGCATCCATCTGGTTTTTCGATGACAATGCCGACTCCAGATTCACGTGAACACGATGATCCGTCGACATATAATCTCAAGTATGGTACTTGGTCGGGAACCGTCCCATCTTGTTCTCCCTGTTCGGGCACGTCCTTCTCTGATATAGAAGCAACATTCTCTTCAGGCTCGTGGGAGAACTCTGCAATGAAGTCCGCTAGGACTTGCCCCTTGACTGCTGTCCGTGGGAGAAATCTGATGTCATATTCCCCAAGTTGCACGGACCAAGTTGCCACCCTCCATGATAGTTTTGCTCTTCTCAAGACAGTGCTGAGGGGGTGTTTGGTTGGTACTTCTATCGTGTGGGCCAGGAAATAGTGCTGTAATTTCCTAGAGGCCACCACAAGGGACAGAATCAACTTCTCCAAGGGGAGGTATCTTGTTTCCGAATCCAGAAGTGTCTTGCTCACATAGTATATTGGCGTCTGCTCGCCATCCTTATTCTTTAACAAAACCGCGCTGACCGCATGCTCGGATACGGCCAGATAAAGTGTTAATACATCTCCCTTTTCGGGAGTCATGATCAGAGGTGGGTTTGCCAGGTAGTTCTTCATTTCCTGGAAAGCCCTTTCGCATTCTTCCCCCCAGGAATACTTGGACTGTTTTCTCAACAGCTGAAAGAATGGCCGGCATCGGTCAGATGATCGGCTGATGAATCTGTTGAGGGCTGCCACCATTCCGGTTAATCTCTGAACTTCCTTCACAGTTCGGGGGCTCTGTAAATTTTGCAGGGCGATGATCTGATCGGGGTTGGCCTCTATTCCCCTGCGCGTAACTAGATGCCCCAAGAATTTCCCCGAGCTGACCCCGAAAGCACATTTCGAGGCTTTGAGCTTGAGCTTGTACTTTCTGAGTACCTGGAAAGTTTTGCCGAGATCATCTATATGGGTTTCGGCCTCCTCAGGCTTGACAACCATATCGTCGATGTACACTTCCATGCTCTTCCCGAGCAGTTCCTTGAACATAAGAGTCGCCAACCGTTGGTACGTTGCCCCTGCGTTTCTCAAGCCGAAAGGCATTACTTTGTAGCAAAAGAGTCCTCGTGGAGTAATGAAGGACGTCTTCTCTTGGTCTGGCGTGTGCATGGCTATTTGATGATATCCCCGATATGCATCCAAAAAGCTCATGCGCCGATATCCAGCTATGGCATCCACCAGCTGATCTATCTTAGGCAGTGGGAAGCTATCTTTGGGACAAGCTTTGTTTAGATTTGTGAAGTCCACGCAGACCCTCCACTTGCCGTTCTTCTTCTTGACCACCACAGTGTTAGATAACCACTTGTGGTAATGCACCTCTCTGATGGCTTCGGCTTCGAGCAACCGATCTACTTCCTCTATCACGGCATCCACATGTTGGAGTGCCGATCTCCTTCTTTTCTGCATCACTGGTTTGTGGGCAGGATCCACATTCAAGTGGTGACATATAATATCTGGGCTCACCCCAGGCATCTCCTGTGGTGTCCAAGCGAATACATCAATGTGCTCCTTTAGGATTTTTATCAGGACCTTCTCTTCCTGCTCTGACAACTCTTCTCCGATTAAAAAATATCGCTCTGGGTCTGTCTCATGAGCCGGTACCTGCTTGAGTTTTTCCACAACTCGATCGGCTGGATTACGCCAGATATCCTCTATCGTGGGCCGATCTGGGACTTCTATAGACTTTACGTGTTCGGCCTTGGGCTTATGTTTTATAGAGATGACATAGCAGCTTCTTGCTGTTCTCTGATTTCCCCGAACACATTCAATCCCCTTCTTCCCTGGGAACTTCAGCATCTGGTGGTAGGTGGAAGGGATTGCCCCCATTCTGTGGAGCCAAGTTCTTCCCACTATGGCATTGTATGCCGATGGTACGTCTACGACCAGAAAGTCGATGTCCAGGGTCACTCTCCCTGCCCGCACGGGGATAGTGATGGATCCTAAGGGCCAGACTGCCTCGGCGTTGAATCCAGTGAGTGGTATGTTGGCCTTCTGCAAGTCTGCCTTATCAAGCTTGAGCTTCTTAAAAGCGTCATAGTACAAAATCTCTGTTGAGTTGCCCTGGTCAACTAGGATTCTCTCCGTGTTGAGGGTGCCGAGGAGCAGCGTGATCACCAATGCGTTGTTGTGGGGGTGTGCCACCCCCTCTAGATCCTTATCCGAAAAGGATATCACCATGTCTATCTTAGTCTCGGGTTCCTTTCGCTTTTGCCCGAGCTGTTGAACGTGATGTTCATGCCCGTCTTGGCGTCTCTGAATCCTGGTTTCCTTTTTATCGAGAACCGGAGTTGCTGCGTGTATGACATGCACAGTCCCGGTTATTGTCGCCTCTTCACAGAACCATATATGTGGATGCCATCGAGTATCCGAGTATCGACATCCCAATTGCCGAGAAGGCTTTGGAAATCGATCTCGGTCCGAGTTGGATGGATCCCATTATCTCCTATCTCACTGGGAGAACCAGATAACAGGGGAGATGACATGGGAGAATGAATCAGATATGCGACAGAATACTCAGAGCTATTCGACTAAGAAATGACATTAATACATTTAAGTTTATATCTATGATGTTCCAATTTAAACCGATTGCGAGCAAGTTTGGTGGACCAAACTTCTTAAGGTGGGAAGGATGTGAGACCCAGACCCGGAAAAAAAAATATAAAAAAATAGAAATTAGTATGGGTAATTTAAAATTTTAATTAAATTAAGAAACAGAGACTTTTTAGGTCAGTTAGGTAGTTTATTTAATAAATGAGGAGATATTCCAAAGTTATTTTAGGGATAAATGAAGTTGGTTCAAAATATAATCAGAGACAGAGTAATGGTTCGATAAATTATTTTAAACATTAATGGTAACTGGAGGTTAACCTCGATATTACTCTAGGGGACAATTGGATGAGATTCGGAGTTCCTAGAATTTATTTATTTATTTATTACCGAATAGATAAGATCGATGGTTATGACTTATCCTAAGAAAGTGAGATGTTTGTTTGTAGAGTTTTAGGAGTTGACACGGAGGAAAAAATTTCCACCTCCTGCTTCATTTTTCCCTATAAATAGTCATGGATGCTTAGGGATTCATAAAAACTTGAGAATAATACTGAGAGAGTGGGAGGAGGAAAATTACGCAAACAAAAGAAGCTCAAGGTTTGAAGAATATTTTTCAAGATCTTATTTATGATATCTAAGGCAAAGCACGGTATTGAATACCCTACGTCACTCAAGGTGAGTCCAGATATGCCCATTTACTTTTAAATTTTTAAGATATACCCAAAAAAGAAATTTGCTATATTTCGTTAGAAAAAAAAGAAGAAAAGAGAAAATTGTTATATAATAAACTTACGTATGCATGAGATATCATGCCATAAATAATTAAAATTGTTGACGATGATCATATAAACATCATCTCATAAAATGTGAATTCCGGTGATTCCTTGACCGCTGGGGGTGTGACAAGCGGTGGTTCGATACAAGGTTTGGTCCCACGACCAGGTGGCATCGGATGACGTCATGCCAAATATGTGTTATATTTCAAAGGGTAGCTCCCTTAATCCAGTTTTGGCATGTACACCGAAGAATCAACTTTAAATATATTTCATTGATTATTTCCGTTTAAAGCACAACAAACTGTTAATTTCAATATTGATATAACCCACGGGTTATGGAAACTATATATCATTTATATATACTTCCTCGGCCACGGCCTATTGTCACGGCCCAAGAATTCCACCACTTGCGCACCGTGCGGCACTTAGGCAAATCACTCCTTTGATGCCCAAGTCAGCCTTTTCCCACGAGCTAAACCTGCCCAACCACCCAAGTGAGACACACTCACACACTCTTAAGATAAGAGATTTGGGTAAAGGAAGCTCTTTCACTATAAACAACTCTTTACAAGACAAGATATACAAGACTCTCTCTCTCAAGCTCACAAGCTTAGTTCTCTCAAGCTCTCCTACAAGCTCTCCTAAGCTCTCTCGTAAGCTCTCACCCAAGCTCTCATATGCTACCTCACAAATGAGGCCTTACACCCTTTTATAGGCTTCAAGGAACTCTTGGGAAAGATCTAGAGCTCTCTCTCATTCTACCAAGTCCTAGAACATTCTACATGCATCTAAGAACAAAGTAGAACACTCCATACAACTCTAGAATATTCCCAAACCTTCCAGCATCTTCTTGAGACTTCAAGCAGCTTCTAGCATATTTCGGACCTCTCCAGAATCTTCTAGCTGCATCTAGCATTCTCTGCAATATTCTGGACCTTTCCAGAATTCTCTAGCTTCCTCCCCGAGCTTCCGGACCTTTTCGGAATTCTCTAGGTTCCTCTCCAACCTTCTGGACCTTTCTGGAATTCTCCAGGCTTGACTAGGACATTCCGGACCTTTCCAGACTCATCTTGAGCGTCCTAGAGCCTCCTCCAAACTTCTACCAACTTCTAAGGGCTTCCAATGTCACGAAAGTTGGCGGTTCATGACATTCTCCCCCACCTGATCCCCTGACATCCTCGTCACGCCGTGGTACTCCCAAGCACCACATCGACGTAAGACTTCTTGCCCTATCCACTTGAACTTGGTGAAGCATTGTCCACCCCCTTGGCCTTTTCATGTTCTCCAGCCTTCTGGACCGCCGCTTGGGACTTCTCCTTCGTCAACTGGCTCCACTCTATCAAAGGGACGCTACACGGGGCCTCTCCCGAAAATAGCAACATTGACGCCATGTGTGGAACAGGTATCGCATTGGACTTTCGCAGGAAGTCCATCCCCAATATCATCTATCTCGATCACCGAGAATTCTGCCTGTCCCATCCAACTCCCAATGGCAATGTCAGCATTTCGGACAACTCCTTGGATTGGCTTGGCCACCGAATTCACTGGCTTGGACCAACCCTTGTCTTGCTTCACCTTCAAGCCTAGCCTGTTGGCCTCATCCACACTCACAAAGTTATGTGTGGCTCCCGTGTCGATCAACGCCTTGGAGGACTTTCCATTGACCTTCACCTCCGCGCATAACACGTCCTTCTTCTTGATGCTTCTAGGTTCCTTCTTCTTCTCATTCTTCTTGGTGACCGCTCCAAGAAGTTGAACACTGCCGAGTAGGTTCTCCCCATCCGAAGAACTTGACCACTCACTGTCGGAACCCTTCCGCGACTTCTTCTTCTTTTTCATGGCATTCATCTTCTCCCTATTAGGGCAATACCGTGCTAAGTGTGGCCCGCTGCACAAAAAGCACTCAATCTTCTTCTCATTACCATGCTTCTTCGTGGAGTGACGTCCCTTGCTGCGATCATCCTTGCTCTTACGGGACTCCCTCTCACTCCGCTCATCGTCTGTTGCTGTTGGTGACGTCTTCCCACTATGGGTCCTCCCTTTTGGTTGGTCACCCCAACCCTTAGAGTGGCTCTCTCTCCATTCCTTGGGTTTAGTCGGCACCTTGAAGTCCTCCAACTTTTCTGCTTCAGCAAGCGCGGTCGCCATGTCATTGACCCCTTTGCTTTGCAGTTCTCGTGCCGCCCATGGTTGTAAGCCATCCATGAACCCAAATAGTGCCTCACGCTCGCCCATGTTAGGAATCTCTAGGAGTAAAGCTGAGTACTCCTTCACATAGTCCCTCAATGAGCTTTCGTGCCTCAACTTGCGGAGCTTGCGAAATGCCAAGAACTCCACATTCTCGGGGTAGAAGTGTTTCTTCAACTCTCTCTTGAACTCAGCCCAGTTCTCGATTGTGCACAACCCCTTCATCTTGTCACCATATCGCCTCCTCCACCACAACATTGCCGTGTCAACAAGGTACATGGTAGCCGTTTGTACCTTCTCTTCCTCATTTTCAATACGGAGATTGTCAAAATACCTTTCCATGCTCCATATGAAGTTGTCAATCTCTCGGGCGTCTCTTGCACCATCGTAACACTTAGGTTCCGGTGCTCGAACCTTCTTCTTTGGCATGCTCGTTCCACCCTCCCTTGATGCAACAATAGCCTTCTTGCAAAGTTGCAGTTCTACCTCCATATCTGCTAATCGCTTCTCCAGGGTCTCTTCGTGGCTACTCCATGATGCCACTAGTTGCTCTTTGAAGGTCCCTACCTTCTCCTGGAGCTCCTCCACCCGAACGATTAAGTCGGAAAAGTATGCGTAGAAGTCTACAACCCGGCTCTTGGGCTTGTTCGGGCCAACCAACGCCTCTTCTAGCCTGTCGAGCCTTTTTGCCATGACCTATTCTATATTCTCTAGTCGGGCCTCCATCGTTGCTAGTGCATCTTTGGTGGACGGCTTCTTTGGCTTGATGACCACACCCGCGCCATCGGCCTTGCCAACAAACTCATCACCCGAGGTAGCCATGTATACTTGCTTGTCTTTAATCAGCTCTGATACCAACTGTCACGGCCCAAGAATTCCACCACTTGCGCACCGTGCGGCACTTAGGCAAATCACTCCTTTGATGCCGAAGTCAGCCTTTTCCCACGAGCTAAACCTGCCCAACCACCCAAGTGAGACACACTCACACACTCTTAAGACAAGAGATTTGGGTAAAGGAAGCTCTTTCACTATAAACAACTCTTTAGAAGACAAGATATACAAGACTCTCTCTCTCAAGCTCACAAGCTTAGTTCTCTCAAGCTCTCCTACAAGCTCTCCTAAGCTCTCTCGTAAGCTCTCACCCAAGCTCTCATATGCTACCTCACAAATGAGGCCTTACACCCTTTTATAGGCTTCAAGGAACTCTTGGGAAAGATCTAGAGCTCTCTCTCATTCTACCAGGTCCTAGAACATTCTACATGCATCTAAGAACAAAGTAGAACACTCCATACAACTCTAGAATATTCTCAAACCTTCCAGCATCTTCTTGAGCCTTCAAGCAGCTTCTAGCATATTCTGGACCTCTCCAGAATCTTCTAGCTGCATCTAGCATTCTCTGCAATATTCTGGACCTTTCCAGAATTCTCTAGCTTCCTCCCCGAGCTTCCGGACCTTTCCGGAATTCTCTAGGTTCCTCCCCAACCTTCTGGACCTTTCCGGAATTCTCCAGGCTTGACTAGGACATTCTGGACCTTTCCAGACTCATCTTGAGCGTCCTAGAGCCTCCTCCAAACTTCTACCAACTTCTAAGGGCTTCCAATGTCACGAAAGTTGGCAGTTCGTGACACTATGGACCCAATCATAAGCATTGTCAATATACTAATAAATTATTATTTTTTAAATTATGTCGTGTAAAATCTGTAAAATGGTATATCTAGATTCATACTAGCTGTAAGCTCATGGGTGTTGTCTTACAACGCAGCAGGGCCCGTGATAGGACTTGGTGGACAATAAAGAACTGATCAGCTAAATTTTACGCTTTGAATTTTGTAGTTGAAAACTTATGTACATATAGAGTTCCATTTGTTTATGTTGAGGCCATGGTAGGCCAGTACTACAATTTGTAATAAGTATCGGATAAGCATGCTTTTAATTCAATAATGATTGTCAGGTTTATACATCCTTTATGTTATTTTGTTATTGAACAAACAACGATTCCGCTAAACTCTGCAGCATGTCAAGGGTTAAATAAGATAATTCGATAAAGTTCATAAACCCTTTAATTAATGTAGGAGGTCTCAGCGAGTAGAACCGTTGGCCGGTCACTAATCCGTTCCAGTTTGGAATGGGTCGTGACACATATATATAGGGAATATATATGTATATATACATAATATATATTTTTGGCAACAAAATTTATCTTTATGTTAGCAACGAAATTATATTTTTTGTCTTCAAATAGATATTTTTGGTGAGAAAAATAATAGTTTCTCGCCAAATAGATACATTTGGCAAAAAACATATGTTTCATTGTCAAATAGGTACTTTTGGCGAGAAAAAATATGTTTCGTCGCCAAGTAGGTACATTTGGACAAATGTACCTATTTGACAACGAAACATTATCCAAATGTACCTATTTGGCGACGAAACATATTTTTTCTCGCCGAATGACATAGTTAGAGTCGAAACATATAATTTTGTTGCTAATAGAGTACATTTGGTGAGGAAAATAATTTTCTCACAATTGTGTTAAAAAATGCGACAATTTTTTTCATTGTCATATATACTCATTTGTGACAAAATTAAATTTCTTCTTCTAATTTTGTCGCCATAGATAATTTTTGTTGTAGTGCACGAAGAACAATTTTCGTTTCCAACAAACTTTGAAAATCCTAAGGAGGAGATATTATGGTTGCCTAGGTCATGAGATGAAGATCAACTCAAGACCAAGCCTAAATAACTAGCCTAATATTAGGTACAACATAAAGTGGAGGACAAGAACAAAATGAATAAAACTTACCTTGTATTGAAATGATGAACAAAATGATGGATACCAAGTTTAATAGTCTATTTTTTCGATGGAACTTGATTAAAAGCTAGAAAAGTAAAAGAAATTATAGGAAAATGCTTAAGAACTAGCTTTGGAGAACCACAAAGAGCTCCCACCACTCTAGAAAGTAAAGTAAAACTATTGTCAAAACATAACATAATCTATGTCATCTAAAAATCTGATAAATCTAGTGGAGATTTATCCAAACGTCTCCAATCAGTCTGCAAAAAGGTGCGTCACCATCCATGGCCAATCGGTTGATCTGGTTTTGGCTCAACCGATTGAGATTGCTCTCTATATCTTCTATTTGTTGTCATCAAACTAGATCAACTGGTTGAGCCAGGTTTTGCTCATTTGGTTGATATTGTTATCTATATCTCTAGTTTTGGTGTGCACTTGGAGGCCATCCGATTGGTCTTACTCATGGCTAATCGATTGAAAGTGTTCTTTGCATCTACTTTTAATTCACTCATTATAGGGCCATTTGGTTGGTCAAGAATAGGGCCATCTGGTTGGCTTTTCTACAGAATTTGCAGTTCTACCTTCTTAACTGTTAGGGATTGATTCCCCAGACCCAGTGATGAACGCGCATAGATTATACAATAAAAAAATATGAAGCTCTACTAGGTGAAATTAGGGTTCATACTTTTAAGATCTCTCTGGTTTGATCTCAACAATCTTTACAGTTTCATCCTGATCGTACTTTGATTACAGCTGAAATATTTTTTCTCAATTGACCTCGAGATCTTTTACCATAATCCTATTGCACCTTGATCACAAACTGAGTGTGGGCTGAAAACTGTGATTTCCTTATCTTCATAGAACCTCTCAATATTTTGAGTATTAAGTTGTATCTGACCTAGAAGGCATAGCGGTGTTTATATAGGCAATGATAAGAACCCCTAGGAGAAGTATGGGCTAGACTTCCTATATAATTCGGAATTCCTAATCCAGCTCGAATTAATACCAAATTATATAAATTACAATTCACTCAACTACAGAATTATAATTGTATTCCCTTTACATATTTCAAAATTACATTTTGAGCTCTATGTTATTAAATCCTTATTTATCTCCCCACACTAAAATTATAGATACCTGTTGATTAAAATAAATTACTGACAATTTATTCAATCAACATTTATGAAATTTCTTGAGACCTTCCACTTACGTTATTCGTTATGTTGGATATTAATATCCATCTGCAGGGTTTGATATAATCGAAACTTATAAATTTACTCAAGAGGATATCATCAATCCCTATAAAGGGACGCGAATTTCATTAATAATTAACAGTTGTCACACACTTAATATTTTGACCCAACTCATCAAGACTATTGGCCCACAAGACCTCACTTTATAATGAATCAAAGTCAACAACATTAAATGTATTTCTGTTAATTATCTTTGGGTTAAGAGCACATGCACTTATAATAATTATGAGGTGCGAATTGTATTATATTCTTAGTATAAATACAATTACCACAATGTGGTCCCGTTCAATACACACAAAATGTACTAATACAGTGAGTGGAAACTACACCATTTTTCGTAGTTAAGACAGACTTACTGAAATACTGTATTATAGTTTCATTGGTGGTATCTCCAATTCCACCTAAGATTGTGAACCAAAAACTTATATTCTACAGGAACTAATAATCCGATCCTCTATGTGTAAGTCAAACTTTACATACCAGATTATCTACTATGTGGAATAAGAGACATGCATAATATGATAAGATATAATGCAAATATTGCCTATAAAGATTCACATCAAGAAAAGAAATATTTGTTTAAATTATTCAAAAAATATTAATCCATTACATAATGTCATGGCTTTTAGTATAAAATCCTAACATTGACTTCGATCCTCAGCTCCTTGGCATTTCTTCGATCCTTGGCCCTTTTCCTGAGCCGTCGACAAGTTCACCGACATGCTTCTAGACTTTGGGATTTGATAGGAGCCCTTGAGAGTCATATTGACCACTCGAGATACTCCTTAAGTGTGATCAACATGCAATGGATCAAGAAATACCTTACGTGGAATATCAATCATATTATGCAAATAAAATTCATGCACGAGTGCCATAATGGAGATGATGAGATTTCTTCAAAACACTTACTGAGATTGTTAATCAAATCAAAAGCCATGGTGAAGCCATTCAAGATAAGAAGGTAATCGAAAACATACTCAAGAGTTGATTAGTACACATATTTGCTTATCCTATAGCTTGGCTGATTAGTTTTAGACTTGCATACATGGCTAATTCTAAGTTTTTGACTGACATTGCACGTAAGGTATGTTTCTACTTAGTGCAAGAAGAATAGCTTAAAAGGATAATCGGGCAAATCTTCGTGACTCCCAGATTATCTATGAAGTCATTCCAAGATCGGAGTAAAGTGTTGACAGGATTAAAGTTCGGGAAAGAAGCAAGAAGGTATCCAAAGAAGCCAAGTAGTGTTGATGTCAAAGTTGATGATTGAGCTAAAAATATTTGGATGAAGTCTTCAATATATCCAGATGAAGTGCTTGACTAAGGATAAACCAATAATCCAGACAGCAAGAAGGTCCGGATGATTACTACAAACATCCGGATGTTTGGAAGATATCAAGCCAAGGCTAGAAAAACAAAGAAGGAAAACGTCCGGATGATTGCCACAAAACATCCAGATGTTCTATATTGACAAACCAAAACTAGAAATCTAGAAAGCCAAAACATCTGGTTGTATCCATGAAAACATCTAGATGTTGATCAAGTATAGTAGGCTAAGTCAGAAAATTAGATGCAATAAAGATCCGAATGTTTCTCAGAAACCTCCAGATGTTTTTATCAGAAGAGCAACATCTTGAAGGAAGATTCGAGTAAAGAAGAATTAGAAAAAGGTGGAGAAGGAAAACATACGGATGTTTGATAGTAACATCCGAATGTTTAGAGGACAAATTGAAGAATGGAGAAGGCAGAGGAGGAAAACATTCAGATGTTTGGCAGTAACATCTGAATGTTCTATTTGTGAACCAGCCACTGTTATTGACTTTTCAAAGGCAATTATTGGACTTTTCAGCCACTTTGTTTAGACCACTTTCCAAGAAGAATATCTCGACCACCATGAGGGCTAATTAACCAAGGTCACTTCAAATAAACCAAGAGCCAAATGACGTCATGGAGTAGTCTCTTGAGCAAAACTTAGATGCTAAGCAAGGATCTTTGTCAAGATGTTTTTGTTTCAAATGAGGAAAGCTAGTTCTATAAATAGGACATTTGATGTAATGAGAAGATATACAATTAGGAGATATATAGATAGGGAGAGATAGCTAGAGGTAGAAATAGAAAGTTAATCCTAGATATGTTTTAGTTGTTAAAGTTTTGTAATTTTAAAAGTTGAGTTTCATTTTATAGTTGTATTGCACTCTTACTTTCTAGTAAGCAAGTAGCGAGTTTCTAAGTGTACTTGTTCATTTCAAGTAAAAGTTCTAATTCCAATTGCAGTTTTTAACCACGTTTTCCATGTCTTCTCTATCTATTGTAACATTTACCTTAAGTATGCTAGGCCAAATTTAGAAGGCCTAGTCATGGGATGACCTTCATCTCATGGCTTGAGCACAGATATCTTCTCAAATGATTTTCATAGCATATAGAAGGTGAGTGGAGTTCCAAACTCAAAACCTAGAGTGGAGTGTTATAGCCTTGACTGGTTATGCCCGAAATCAATTTTGGTATATCCAATGCTTGATTCCACGTCTTTCATGTCTAGACTTACTGCCTAGGGGATAAAACCTACCTCTTTAAATATATTGGTCATGATTAGATTTCAAAGATTGATTTTTGAACCAAGGTCATAAAGCTTTGATCCTTGGATTGAGTAGTGAGAAGGAGATATTCTATGTTTAAGCCAGAGAAGAAGTAACCTCCGTGACTCTACCTGTTTCCTTCCATTAACAAGTTCTGTGTTTAATGTTTTGTTTTAGGTTCTAAATCTCTAATCCAGATAAAAAAGAGTGGCGTCCTGATCGCTAAAGCTCAGTACGAAAGCTTCCAACATAGTAACCAACTTTTCCCTAGATCGATACTTGGACTTCACTGCTAATATGCTGCATTTAGTTTCTACATTCCATGGTTTCACAGAATCAAAAAAATCCCTACCAACATATTAGGGAATTTGAGGAAATTGCCACTATCATGTGTCCTTCCCATGATCAGCATGAATCTGCTAGATTAACACTGTTTACACTTTCTTTGAAAGACAAAGTAAGACTTGGTTTTTGTCACTTCGACAAAACTCAATACCCTCCTCGACAGAAATGCAAAAAGAGTTTTTTAAGAAATATTTCCCAATGCATAGAACGATAGCCCTTAAAAAATAAATTCAAAATTTCTTAGAACAACCAAATGAATTATTTTATAATTGTTGGGAGACGTATAAGGAGTATTTAAATGCCATACCACACCATGGCTATGACGATTGGCAAATCGTCGGATTCTTATATGAGGGCATCTCTGTCCATAGCCAGTAGTTTATTGACATGATGTGCAATGGTACATTCATCAACAAACAGCCTTCTGAGGCTATTCAACACCTTAATGATCTGGCCGAGAATAACCATTCTTGGGATTACTTTGATCCCAACGATCAACCCATGCCTAACCAAAGTGGGCCAGGTAAGTACGTGTTGAGAGACGAAATCGACTTCCATAGGAAACTGGACCAAATCACCAAAAAGTTGGAGAAGTTGGAGATAAATAAAATTTAGGGAGCGTTAAGTCTTGAAGTCTATATTATCTGTGATGTCCAAGGGCATTCCACCCAGGATTCTCTTACTATCCTAGCTTTTAAAGAAGTCTTGCACAATACTAAGCCAACTGAAGCGAATACTATGAACCAAAATCAAAAGCCGTATAACTCTTCTTATCCCATCGCCTATTACCCAGGGTGGAGGAGTCACCCCAACTTCAGTTGTCGAAACCAAGAGCAAGGTGGACCATCTCAGGGTCTGCCTGAGTTTCCGAATCAAGGTCCACCCCACCTTCAAAACCAAGGACTGTCATCATACCATACCAACACCTATGCTCAAGGGTAGAGGCCACCAAGGCAATAGCCCAACCATCAGAATTGTAATCCTTTTGGACCTTTTGTGGTTCCAAACAGTTACGGTAGAAGAAGTTTAGAGGAGATGATTCATTCATTTATGCAAAGGGTAGACAACCATTAATGAACAAAACTCTCAAGTTATAGGGGACCTACGTTTGCAAATAACTATGTTAACCACCCCAGTTGGGGCATTACATCAAGAAAAGGGCAAATTTCCTACCCAACCTTAGCCTAATCCCCCAGGCCAACACTTTGTTAGCAGTTCTGCACCTTCTGATTTGCATATAGAGCAAGTCAAGTCAATTATGAATTTGAGGAGTGGTAAAGAAGTTGACAAAACAATCTTACCAAAAACCACCACTCCTAAAGCTCCTGCTCTTGTCTCGAGCCCTGAACCTAATTAGACAGAAATTGAACCACTCTAGTCCCTTAAACCTCAAGATATTCCAGATAGAGACCAGCCTATCTCTACTTGTCCTCGTCCAGGTACCATTTCCGCAAAGGTTAAGGCATGTGCCTAAAACCTCACACAATGCTGAGATTTATGAGTTATTCAAACAAGTCAAGGTCAATATTCTCTTGCTGGATGCTATCAAGCAATTCCCTTTCTATGTTAAATTTCTGAGAGATCTATGCACTATTAAGCGAAGGCATAATGTGCAGAAGAAGGTCTTCTTAACCCAACAAGTCAATTCTGTTATTCAAACCTCTATAGCTCCAAAATACAAGGACCCAAGTTGTCCTACCATTTTTGTTCAAATAAGGGGAGAGAGAATCGAGAATCCCTACTTGAATTGGGGCAAGTGTGGACCTGTTGCCTAATTCTGTGTATAAGCAACTAGGTCTATGTGAGATGAAACCAACCATGGTGAGTTTGCAATTGGCTGACAGAAGTATTAGAGTCTCGAGAGGGTTGATAGAGGATGTAACTTTGTCTATTTAGTCGATTTCGTTGTGCTTGATACTTACCTGATGTCTAAATTGTAACCCTAAACTCCTATTATTCTCGGAAGGCCTTTCTTGGTTACTTCCGATGCAGTGATCCATTGTAGAAATAGGTTGTTAAGCATGACATTAGAAACATGACTCTCAATTTAAACATTTTTAATGTGTCTACCTAGATGGGGGATGATGATGATATCCACGATGTTAGTGTGATTGACTCACTCGTTCAAGAATACACGGATTATCATTTGTTTTCTAAATCCCTAGAAACTTGTCCTACGGCCGAATAGATGACTTTTGTAGAATCACATGAATTAGAATACCTCTATTCTCTTCTCGATGGAGAAGAAGTGTTGGGCACAGAAAAGTGGATACCCAATTTTGAAAAATTACCGCCAACCAATTCTGGAAATCTTCCCTCCAATGTTCAGCCCCCACAGCTTAAGCTTAAGACATTGTCCTCAGATCTTAAATATGTCTTTCTTGGTGATGCTAGTGAATTCCCAATAGTAATTTCTTCTACTCTTGAAGAAAACCAAGAATTGGAACTATTGATAGTCTTGAGGGAACACGAAAAAGCAATTGGTTGGACTATAGTAGATATTCAAGGTATAAGCCCATCATTTTCTACCCATCATATATACCTTGAATATAACATTAAGCCCTCTCACCAACCTCAACGTCAATTGAATACCATTAGGAAAGATGTTGTGTGAGACGAGGTTTTAAAATTGTTAGATGTGGACATCATCTATCCCATCGCTGACAGCAAATGGGTGAGCCCTATCCAAGTTGTACCTTAAAAGTCTAGTGTTACTGTGGTTCCAAATGATCAAGGGGAACTAATCCCAACTTGTGTAATCATTGAATGGAGAGTTTGTATTGATTAGAGAAAGCTAAATTATTGCACCAAAAAGGATCACTTTCCCTTCCATTCATTGATCAGATGTTGGAAAGAATCGCTGGTCACTCATTCTATTGCTTTCTAGAAAGTTACTCTCGGTATAACCAAATCGAGGTCTCTTTGGAAGACGACATTCACATGTCCATTTGGTACTTTTGCCTATCGCCGTATGTCGTTTGGGCTATGTAATGCACTCGACACCTTCTTTAGGTGTATGATTGGTATCTTTTGTGATATGGTTGCAAAAGCAGTAGAAGTATTCATGGACAACTTCTCTATTTTTGGAGACTCTTTTGAGTCCTGCTTGAAAAATCTTGAGTTGGTTTTAAAGAGATGTGAGGAGACGAACCTTGTCTTAAATTGGGAGAAATGCCATTTATGATAAAACAAGGAATTATTCTCGAACATATTTTATCTACTAAGGGAATCGTGGTAGACCAATCTAAGGTCGAACTCATTTCCAAGTTGCCCAGTCCACAGTGTGTCAAGGACATTCGTTCTTTTCTTGGACATGTCGGTTTTTATAGGCGCTTCACTCAGAATTTTAGTGTCATTTCCCATCCCTTGTGCAAATTGTTAGCCAAAGATATACCATTTGAATGGACGCATGAGTGTGAGGATGCTTTCTTGAAGCTTAAAATCAGTCTTACGACCCCTCCTATTATGCGACCACCAAATTGGGATTTACCTTTTGAGCTCATGTGCGATGCAAGTGATTACGCCATAGGAGTTGTTTTAGGATAGAGGAATGAAAAGGCACCTCATGCGATTGCCTGTGCGAGCAAAACACTTAATGATGCTCAGTTGAACTACACAACCACTTAAAAAGAGCTATTGATAGTAGTTTTTGCACTTGAAAAGTTTCGATCCTACCTCATAGGATCATCAATCGTTGTTTATACTGACCATGCTACTCTGAAATATCTCTTGACCAAATAAGACACTAAAGCGTGCCTCATTTGTTGTGTCTTGCTCCTTCAAGAATTTGATTTAACCATAAAAGATATGAAAGGAGTAGAGAATGTAGTTTGAGACCATCTGTCACGACTTGAGTTTAACGACATACCATAGACATTCTTATTCTTGACTCTTTTCCTGATGAACAACTTTTCAATGTATCAACTTGTCCCTGGTATGCTAACATTGTTAACTACTTGGCGATGGGATAATAAGGAAATTTGTATTTGACAACCCTTACCTGTTTAAGTTTTGCCCAGACCGGATAGTTCAATAGTGCCTGTTTAACAATGAACAAAAGGATGTCCTTTCTTTTTGCCACACTAAAGCATGTGGAGGTCACTTTTCATCTAAAAAGACTATTGCCAAGGCTTTACAGAGCGGTTTCTACTAGCCTAATCTCTTTAAAGATGCCTTTGAGTTTTGTAAATCATGTGATTGATGTTAGTAACTTGAAGCTCTTTCTCATAGAAATATGATGCCTTTAGACCCCATCCTTATCGTTGAAATTTTTTATTATTGGGGTATTGATTTTATGGGACCGTTCTTGAATTCCTTTGAACATCTATTCCTTTTCCTTGCTATTGATTACATCTAAATGGGTGGAAACCATGCCAATGCGTACAAATGATCACAAAACAGTGACCAAATTTCTTAAAGAACATACCTCTTCTAGATTTGGGACCAAGGAACACATTTTTGCAATTTCCCTATGGCCTCCTTAGTGAAAAAGTATAGAATTAATCATAAAGTTTCCACTGCCTATCATCCTTAGATGAATGGGCAAGCAGAACTAGCAAATCAAAAAATTAAGCATATTCTTGAAAAAATAGTTAATCCCAACCGTAAAGATTGGTCTCTCCGACTAATCGATGTGTTGTGGGCTTATCGTACAACGTATAAAACTGTTTTGGGCATGCCACCATATCATCTAGTCTATGGCAAAGCTTGCCATTTACCTACTGAATTAGAGAATATGACATATTGGGCAATAAAACAATTGAACTATCGCCTACCCCAAGCCGATGCCCATCGCAAGCTTTAACTCGATGAGTTAGAAACAATTCATAGGGATGGCTATGATAACGCTCACATCTATAAATGTAAGGTGAAAGCCTTTCATGACAAGAAAATCGTAGGTAAGACCTTTGTTCCAGGTGAAAAAGTCCTATTATATAATTCAAGGCTACATTTGTTTCCTGGGAAGCTTCAATCCCAATGGACTGGAGCTTATATTGTCAAGACTGTGTTTCCACATAGTGTCTTTGAAATTGAGAACCCTGCAAATCAACTTAGTTTCAAAGTAAATGGACACCGCCTTAAACCCTTTCTTGAAAATTCTGCGATGGATGAAATTGAGGAGGAGCTCATCGCTCCAGATTATTCGTGATAGTAAGCATTGAGAAGTCTAAGAGACTATAAATCTATGGAGTTTGATATACCTCTAGTGATTGTTGTGCTCGTATGGCCCCTTTTGCTGGTTTGGTACAGCCACCTTGTTTAAACCTATGTATGTAGTACCTTCGAGATTGGGTCTGACGGTAGGCGCATAAACAATAATCTGTCCGAACCATCAGACTTAAATGTCAAAGCTCCATGGAGATTTTTTCAAAGTGGAGTGATGGGTAAGAAATTTGGTCAAAACCAAACGGAGTCGTAGCCTATTAGATGATGACACCTCTTCTCAAGATATTGTTGAACCCTATGTATATTGTCCTTCCAACAAAAAGGGAAACATAGTTTTTTCAAGGGAGAAAGTAGTACCCGTGTCTTTCGTATGAAGAAGGAGGTGGATTACTTTAGAATTTAAATTTCTTGTCATTTTTTATGTTTTTGGACTAACTCACTAATCATTTGATGTTGTTGTTGGAAAAGTCATTTTTGCTCTTAGTAGGTAATTGGTTGTTAAGTCTTTACAGGATAAACACGCTGCCACATTAGCCTTGGTAGTTTGGATCTAAGCTGGAGTGAGTGAGGCATTCAATAGCCCAAAGCCATAGGTGCAACTATGTGTTGTGGTTGTCAGTCCAATAAAGCCTCAGTGATGGTCCTATGGGACTAGCTGTGGTTCCACAAGTTGGAGCCAAATGAGTGAGTCTTGGGAGCACTTCCAATGATGAAAAGAGCAAGTGACGAAAAATCCTCAGACTTGGTTGAGGTATATGGTGGTTGACATTCCACCTACCAGGTATGATCTTCCCATTTTTGTTATGTTTTGTGCTTCATTGTCTTCTTGCATTGAGGACAATACAAACTTTAAGTTGGGGGGAGAGATTGGTGTTAGTCCTATTTTCAAAATTTGGTGTGTTTTAGTATGTTTTGATGTACTTTAGTCTAATCTCTCTTGTTATTATTAGTCAATTGGCATATGCGCAACTATGTTTTGAACCATACATATTATGAACCTCAGAGTTGCTATCCTACCTTTTGTGTACAAGCATAAATTTTGTTGAACAATGTAGAGCTAGAATGTGCATGTGAGTGAAGTTGATCTACAAAGAGTGGAGATTCATTTTTGTTACTCATATCTCATATATTCCACTTGAAGTCTTTGTTTTCTTTGTTCCAATAAATGCTATATGCTATACCATGATGAGATATGCAAAGACATTGAGTTGAAATTCATAACATGACACGAGAAATGATACAAGTCCATGTTTAGTGATTAGAACCACACATGATTCTCCTAGGCCTTAAATTTGGAACCATATCAGGTACGTATTTTCTTGTATAAAACCATAGGTAGCCGGTGATATAATGTATTAGGATTGTGTGATATGTTTGTGGTTGTCAAGGGAGCAATAACCTGAAGAAACATCCGGATGTTTCTTAAAAACATCCAGATGAAGGCCCTAAATATCTGGATGTTTAGCTATGAAATTGAACCGAACCATTGAACAACTGGATATACCTTTTTGTCTTAACCCAATAGAAAAACCAAAGCCATCAAACATCTGGATGTTTCTGAAAAACATCTGGATCTTCCATCATCCCAGAAAAATCTATTTTTTAGCCAAAGACACTAAACATCTAGATGTTTCTCAACATCATCCAGATGTTTTCACCAAAATTTTTTTTAAAAAAAAACCCTGAACCTATACATAATCCAACGATTCATATTCTCTCTTCGTGGGATATTGAAACCGAAGGGGGTAAAGAGAGCTCTTGTAATTTGAACTTACGTCCACACCCGTCCACTCCGACCACTGCCATCTGGCTCCTTCTCAAATTTTTGAACCAAGGCAGAGGAAGAATCAAGGGTGCATGCACTTCACTAATACCCAGGATTTGGGTGGATTCCTTTTGGGAAAGTCTTCTCACCACCTTTTGATGTTTCTAGCGCTGTTGACAATGGCTAATGGGAAGGATAAGGAAATTAGAGAAATCCCTGTAGACCCACAATCTGATAGTGATTATTGAAGGAGTGGGTCTGATTCTGATGAAGGGGATAGCCTTGATGAACACTTAACTCCGACAGTGGCAAGGAGATTGATAGATGAAATTGAGAGAATACATGCAAGAGAGGGGTCCTCCAAAGGAAAACCAAATAAAAAATTCATCCATAGAAGAAAACCCACTAGACCATCCAGTGCTCCACAATCCGAGAGGCCTGTTATTCATGATTCAGGGAATAAGAACGACTCCGAGGGAGAGGTAAGAGTATTGTTGTCTGAGGCTGAGATGATAATCCCAAAAGAAAAAGGGAAAGTCAAAGCCACATCCAAAGTCAAACCAAAATCCAAGTTCAAGTCCAAACCTTCTAGGCCAACTAAACCCATCCGAACCAATCCAAAATGAAAACAACAGTTTGAACCCTCTAAACTAAGAGCCCCCGAGCCAAGAAGGAAAAGAAACAAAGGGTTGAGGATAATAAAGTTGAGAAGAGAAAGAGGAGGGTGGAGAAAACAAGAAGTGGAAAAAGAAGTTAGAGGAGAAGAACATTACCTGTGAGCATCAAGTGAACAAAACCAACATTTCATTAACAGGTATAGTGCGGATGGAATTACAGAGTCATCAGTTGTATCAATTTTTGAAAGTTGTGGAAGGATATGCGAGGGAGCTTGCCAAAACCTTTTATGCCAATCTAGATTTGACGAAAGCAACGGGGGAGGAACCTAGAAAGTAAGGTTCATGGAGAGACCATTTAGGTGACACTAGAGAGGATTCAAAATATCTGGACTGCCCAAACTCCGACTCCGACATAGTTGACATCTCCAAGTTCGCTTTTGACTCCTCTACCCTCGACGAGGATTTTTATGCCTCTCAATTATGTGAGGATCCTTTGACATTCAATGGGGAGTTTATTACCGGGTGATTAAAACCAGAATATAGATTGTTGAATAAACTAGTGAAATACAACATATACCCCCTAGCCCAAGAGAAGAAGCCACCACCGTGAACTATTTAGTTTAGGCATGTGATGTTGAACGATGCAGCGATTAACTTTGGAAAAGTCATCTTCCAAGAAATGTGCTTTTTCATGAAAATAAAGGCAAGGCAAACATGATTTTTCCTATCATGATCACGCACTTTTGCGAGGAGCTAGACATAGAAATTTTTCGAACACAAATAACAAAGGAATACCCGGGGCCTATCAATGCTACCCTTGTGGCCAAGAGCCGGGCAAATTCGCAATCTTCAACTTAAAAAACCAAGAAAACCACCACCCCCACTACCCATGAGATACCACTTTCTACCTAACAGCCCATGACATCCTAAACTCAACCAAGCCACGATAATAAACCACCATCCCATCAAACTTCACCTCCATATACCTCGAGAACCACACATCCACCACCTACTACTCAATCCAACACCCAATTTACTCTCTGCCAATGGGAACAATGGATTAAAGATCCATGAGAAGCAAAGCATGATCATTAAAACCCAAAAATCCACTTTTATAGAGATAGGGCAAGAGAGGGTTGAAAATGCTAAATTCAAGGCAAAAATAAGGGGTACAATAACGGTCCAAGCAAGAGTTAATGCACAACTATTGAGGGTTAGTGAGGAGTTATCAAAGAAAAAGTCTGGGGAAGGAAGTAAGAAGGGAAAGAGAAAAAGAAAAACAAACGTGGTGATAGAAGAGATAAACCTAGAGGATGTATTGGATGTATTGGATGTATTGAGGCATTGTTGCGTACATTAAGTAAGAAGAAAGATGGTGCTGGAAGCAGCAAGATTTGACAATTTGGAAACCCTCGCCTACCACACCTTAATACCACACACCACCATCACACATAGTTTTTGTTGGTTATTGATCAGACCGCATGTTTTTGGAGTAGTCGTGTCATTAGTAGTATGTAGTTTGTAAATTTTTTTATAGTAGTTGATAAGATTGAAGTTTGTCATTGTAGTATGATGCCTTGGGGGTAGTCTGGTAAGTATCGTCTTAGGATAATTTTTCCTGAACCATGCATATGAGACAATACTTGTTTTGCAAGCTAAAAATGTTTTGTAACTCATAGTCATTATAAGCTAATACAAAGTGCTCAGTTGATCCTATGTTAGTTTTGAATTAAATTTAATTGTGTTTCGCATGCTAGCATGGTTGCTAGCTTGGCATATTCATCCCTTGTTGATTGTATATACTTCATAGTTGAGAATGTGTTGAATTCATTGAAATGCATAGTCTTTTTGTCACTATTGCATTGTTGTTGCACATGTTGTGGGATATGACTTGAATTCTTGAATCAAATTCATTTTGAGAGATTATCTAATGAGATTTGGAATCAGCACTTGACAGAACTCTTTGGAGGAAAAGGATTCATGTAGCCGACCCCAATTGATTTGGGACACAAGGCTCAGTTTGGTTTGGTTTGGTTTATCTAATGAGATTTGGAATTGAGGCTCATATTGATTTTTGATAACTTGCATACCATGATAGCTTAGAATGTTCAATCGAATTCATGACATGGTTGCACATCAAGAAAAGGCAACATGTATTCCATATGCATTGGTTGGGTGAATAAAAGTTCGAGCATATGCCATATGGCGTTAATATATAAGGTAGACTTTGTCAAATTTTTGTCTTTTTTTTATTATCTTATGTTTTTGATTGCTAGGGACTAGCAACCCTCAAGTTGGAGGATGTGATTAGCACATATATTTGCATATTATATATATAGCTTGGCGGATTAGTTTTAGAATTACATACATGGTTAATTTTAAGTTTTTAATTGATATTGCACGTGTGGTATGTTTCTCCTTGTTGCAGAAAGAATAGGTTAAAAGGATATTCCGAAAAAAATTTGTGACTCTTGGATGATCAATTAAGTTATTCCAAAGTCGAAGCAAAGTGTGGACATGATTGAAGCCTGGGAAGCAAGCAAGAAAGTATCCAAGAAGCCAAAGAGTGCTGCTATCAAAGTTGATGACTGAGCTAAAAACATCCAGATGAAGTCTTCAAAACATCTGGATGATGTGTCTGACCAAGGATAAACCAAGAATCTATAGAGCAAGAAGATTCGGATGATTGCTACAAACATCTGGATGTTTAGAAGATATCAAGCCAAGGCCATGAAGACAGAGAAGAAAAACATCCAGATGATTGTCACAAAACATCCGGATGTTCTATATTGACAAGCCAAAACATTCAGTTTTATCCATGAAAACATCCAGATGTTGATCAAGTATAGCAGACCAAATTATAAAATCAAAGGCAATTAGAAAAAGGAAGAGGAGGAAAACATCCGAATATTTTGCAGTTACATCCGAATGTTTAGAAGACAGATTGAAGAATAAAGAAAGCAGAGGAGAAAAATATCTAGATGTTTAGTAGTAACATCCGGATGTTCTGTTCATGAACCAGCCACTGTTGACTTTTCAAAGGCATTTTTTGGGCCTTTTAGCCACTTTTTTGGACCATTTTCTAAGGAGAATATCTCGACCACTGTGAGAGCCAATGAACCAAGGTTATTTCAAACCAAGCAAGAGCCAAATGATATCATGGAGTTGTCTCTTTAGCAAAATTTAGAGGCTAAACAAGATCTTTGTCAAGATATTTTTGTTTCAAAGGAGGAAAGCTAGTTTTATAAATAGGACCTTTGATGTAATGAAAACATATACAATTAGGAGATATCTAAATAGGGAGAGATAGGTAGAGGTAGAAATAGAAAGTTAATCTCAGATATATTTTAGTTGTTCAAGTTTTGTACTTTTAAAGGTTGAGTTTCATTTTATAGTTGTATTGCACTCTTACTTTCTAGTAAGCAAGTAACAAGTTGATTTCATATTGTATCTCGTTTTCTAAGTGTACTTGTTCATTTCAATTAAAAGTTCTAATTCCAATTCCAGTTTTCAACCATGTTTTCCATGTCTTCTCTTTCTATTTCAACATTTACCTTAAATATGCTATGGTAAATTTAGAAGGTCCAGTCATGGGATGAATTTCTTCTCATGGCTTGAGCACAGATATCTTCTCAATTGATTTTCATAACATGTAGAAGGTGAGTGGAGTTCTAATCTCAGAACCTAGAGTGGAGTGTTATAGCCTTGATTGGTTATGCCAGAAATCAATTCTGGTATATCTAGGGCTACAAACGAGCCGAGCCGAGCCGAGCTTTGGAGTGCTTGAGCTCGGCTCGTTAACTAAACGAGCCAAAAATTTGAGCTTGAGCTCGGCTTGTGAAAATGCGCGGAAGCGTTCAATCTACTCCTAGAGGGGGGTGAATAGGAGTTTTTTAATAAAATATCAACTTTATTAGAATAATGACCAATTAAAAAATTAATATAGAAGAATAGTTGATTATCTTGATTAATACGAACCAGATCAAAAGTAGTGCAATGAAAATAAAAAGGAGACAAGAAACACACGATATACGTGGAAAAACTTAGGGTCCTAAATAATCCTAAGCCAAAACCACAGACTAACACTACTGCTATATTCTATTAATCAAGAAGTACAGATTGCAAAAATAATAAGAACCTTACCCAAGCCTTTACCTCTCGCCAATCTCCGATGCTCTCAGAGCTTCTTCAAGATCCAATAGATGAACCACAGGCTACACCTGATTTCCGGATTCAACCGGCTCCGAATCAATCTCCAAAAGACTCGGCCACAACAGTATATGGCACCAAAGACCACGAACAACGAATGAATGATAAAATGAGACGTGTATATTTTTTTTAGAACAATAATGCACCCTTAAATAAATAGGGATCTCATTTTTTTTATATGTTTAAATCAAAAAAATATTCTCCCGGATTTAAGGCTATATCACTAAATATAGCCAAGAGGTATCCTAATAAAGTGATCTTAAAAAAGAATATGTATATGACCCTTTCCAAAAAAAAACTTTAAATATATATATATGGAAAACAAAATTTTCAAAAAACTAAAAGAAAATCAATTACTTGATATGGCTCTTTGTATGTATATGGGAAACAGATTTTCGGAGAGTTTTATAGGAAGGGCAAATCATGCATAAACAATATTTAAAGAAAAATATATGCATGATTTATTATGCAATGCATTTACCTTTCACATAAATAAATTGACTTCGCAGCAGTCAACTTGGCACAGATAAAGGGAGGAACATCGAGCGAGCAACTACCTCCTAAGAACCTACCCTTTACAATAAAAATAGAGTCGATAAACAAAAAAAATGAAAGAAGGTTTTGGACAATCTCGGAAAATGCCAAACAATCTAACAATCTCCCCCTTTGGCATTTCCGGGACAAAACCAACCAACAAAAAAAAAATTATTACAACTAGGCTAAACTAAGCTACTCTAGCAGGAAACTTGATCAAAAGATTGTAGAGCCTGCAACCAGAAAACTAACCAACAAAACAAGCCAATATATATATAGACGCCAATATGAGATATCCAAGAGAAAAAACATACGACATCTAATATCCATTGCAGACTTAAAAACAACATATTACTCCCCCTTTTTGTGACGGAAAAAAAAAATAAATCGCAAGGGATGAATGTGCAAACAGACTTAAAATCATGTAATATGAAATTACATGCTCAAGACTACCATGCATGGTGTAAAAAATGAACTCGGTGCAAGAATCCAAGGTTCGGATGGATGTCCAAAATAAAGAAAATAAGAAAGAAAGAAAGTAGAGATAAAAAAAACAACACATGTTCACTCTAGACTAGTGTATGAAATGGAGCCTACAAGAGTGATATGTAGAACCAAACTCAATCAATTGAAATCAAACCGACAGCTTTTCTAAGATACTCAAACCTTACGGAATCTAATGGTTTCGTGAAAATATCAGCTTTTTGATCACGGGTGGGAATAAACTCAAGTACCACAACACCATCTTCAACCAAATCACGAATAAAATGATGACGAATGTCGATATGTTTAGTCCTAGAATGTTGCACTGGATTCTTGGAAATGTTAATGGCACTAGTATTATCACAAAAAATAGTCATTGCACCTTGAGAAAGACCATAATCTTGAAGCATTTGCTTCATCCATAAAAGTTGGGTGCAACAACTACCAGCGGCAATATATTCAGCCTCTGCAGTGGATAACGAAACACAATTTTGCTTTTTGCTATGCCATGCAACCAAGCAATTTCCCAAATAGAAACAACCACCGGATGTACTCTTCCTATCATCCGCACTTCCGGCCCAATTGGCAACGGAAACGCAGCTAAGTCCACATTAGTGTCCTTAGGATACCAAAGACCAAGTGTGGAGGTGCCCTTAACATAACGAATAATTCTCTTGACAGCGATCAAGTGGGACTCTTTAGGGTCAGATTGATAGCGAGCACACACTCCAACACTTAACGAAATATCAGGACGACTAGCGGTAAGATATAACAAACTCCCTATCATACTACGATAAAGTGTGGAGTCAACACTAGTGCCCTTAGTATCTTTAGCAATCTTAACAGAGGAACTCATGGGAGTACATGTAATCTTGGAATCTTTCAAACCAAATTTTTTGACCAATTCTTTTGCATATGTGGATTGTGACAAAAATATCCCATCATCCAACTGACGAACTTGAAAGCCTAGAAAGTGAGTCAATTCTCCCATTAGGCTCATTTGAAACTCATGGGACATCTGTGCCCCGAATTGGCTCGCATGACGCTCATTTGTGGATCCGAACATAATATCATCAACATATATTTGAGCGATCAAGAGGTCGCTCTCAATTTTCCTCAAAAATAAAGTTCGGTCCACTCCCCCTTTCACAAAGCCGGTATTTAAAAGATGGTCGGTTAAACGCTCATACCAAGCTCGAGGGGCTTGTTTAAGGCCATAAAGGGCCTTTCGAAGGCGGTACACATGATTAGGGAAGGAGGGATCAATAAAACCTTTGGATTGTTCCACATACACCTCTTCTTTAAGGTCGCCGTTTAAAAAGGCACTTTTAACATCCATTTGAAATAATTTAAAATTAAAATGGGATGCAATGCCAAAAAGTAATCTTATTGACTCCATCCTTGCTACAGGAGCAAAGGTCTCACCAAAATCAATCCCCTCAATTTGGGTGTACCCCTGGGCAACTAACCTAGCCTTATTACGTACCACTATGCCATCTACATCCTTCTTATTTTTGAATATCCATTTTGTGCCTATGACATTAGTGTGTGAAGGCCTAGGGACCAAATACCATACATTATTACGATTGAATTGTTGCAGTTCCTCGTGCATGGCCCCTATCCATAACTCATCACTCAAAGCTTCTTCTACCTTCTTGGGTTCTAGAGAGGAAGTGTAACAAACATAATTGGCAATGTTTTTGGCTTTCCTTCTAGTTAACATACCTTCATCTACATTTCCTATGACGAGATCTTTAGGGTGATTGAGTTTGACTCGAGCTGATGGTTCTTTAGCATCTGAGGGTACAAGGTCCTGTTGACCTAACTCCTTATCATTGAGTGACTCACGAAACTCAAAATCAATTTCGGCATCTTTCTCTTTGTCACTAGGCTCTCCCCCTACATCAAAAATAGAAATATCAATCGGAGCACTCACAGGTGTCTCTCCCTCAAAAATTTCCCAACTCCCCTCATCATCATCATCAACCTGAGGAACTGACTCGTTAAGAGTGGTATCGTCAATAACTACATTGGCTGACTCAACTAGGGTAGAGGTGCGAAGATTATAAACTCTAAAAGCTCTACTCATGTTGGAATAGCCCAAAAATATACCGTCATCACTCTTGGAGTCAAATTTACCTAAGGACTCACTATCTCTCAAAATATAACACTTACTACCGAACACCCTAAAATACTTCACTGAAGGCTTCTTACCATTCCAAATTTCATAGGGTGTGAGGGTTGTCCCTGGTCTAACATACACTCTATTTATAGTATAGCACACAATATTAATAGCTTCAGCCCAAAGGTTTCTAGGAATGCACTTCGCATGAAGCATAACTCTCGCCATCTCTTGAAGGGTTCGATTCTTTCTTTCAACAACCCCATTTTGTTGGGGTGTGCGAGGTGCGGAGAATTCGTGTTTAATACCTTTCTTATCACAATATCTTTCAATGTTAGAATTTTCAAACTCACGACCATGATCACTACGGACTCGAGTGATAGGGTACCCTTTCTCATTTTGAATGCGTTGACAAATAATTTTGAAACAAGCATACGCATTAGATTTTTCTCTTAGAAACCCAATCCAAGAATAACGTGAAAAATCATCAACCATAACGAGAATATATCGCTTGCCCCCTAGACTATCAGTACGTGAGGGTCCCATCAAGTCTATGTGAATTAACTCTAAACATTTAGTCGTGGCAACTAAGTTTGTCTTTTTATGAGGGCTTTTTATTTGTTTTCCCTTCATACAGCCCCCACACACAAGCCCTTGCCCATTGGCAAGTTTGGGCACTCCCCTCACAATTTCATTCTTGGTTATTCGATGCAATTCCGGAAAATTTATGTGTCCTAATCGTTGGTGCCAAATTTCTACATCATCAAGCAAGACACGATGACACACACTAGGACTCGCAATTTCAACACAATAGCAATTATCCGAAGATCGAATACCTTTAACCACACACACACCTGAAGCATCAATAATAGAGCAATTATTTTTGGAGAATTTTACTTCATGCAAGTTATCACAAAATTGCCCTATACTTAGCAAATTAGCCTTTAAACCCTTAACATATAACACATTGTCTAACGGAGGGATACCGGGTGTGTTTATAGTTCCTTGTCCTACAATTTCACCAGTATTGCCATCACCAAATGTGACACAGCCACCGTTATATTTTTCAAGAATAGCAAACAAGGATTTATTTCCAGTCATGTGTCTAGAACACCCACTGTCTAAGTACCAAGTGCAAGCATCATGTGCCCTAAAAGCAGTGTGTGCAACATGACAAATGACGTCGACTCTTTTCCAAGTTTGCCTTGTTTTAGTGTTCGCATGTTCAACAAGTTTATTAGTCTCTCCATTATTTTTAGCAAAAATTGACAAATTTTTTATTTCTTCGACGAGGTGAGAAGTTTGATTTGCCAATTGGCTCAATTTCTTTTGAAAATTCTCATTTTTTGTGGAAGACTGGGGCACAGCTTGAGGCCTTCCCACATTGGGTTGGCCATACTGAACACTTCTATTAACCGGAGTAACAAACAACTTCTCGTTTTTCCTTTGATTATCCTTTCTAAGAGTATAGCAAAAAGGTCGAATGTGACCTTGGACACCACAATAGTGACAAATGAAAGGAATTTTCTTATTAGGTAATTATTACTGTTGTAGACCTTTTTAATAGTGGTGGGAGATTTAGTAGAAGATTCGGGTGTATCGCTCACTGCCTCTTTCTTGGCAGTTTTAGATTTTACAAGTTCAATTTCCTTCTTTGTGAACTCATTTGCCTTAGGTGTCAGTGAAGGTGGATCAACGAACCCTAAGCCGCTTCTATTTCTAAAAGTATGTGTCATCTCGGCAATACGGGTTGCGCCACACTCATTACGTTTTATGGACTCAGTGGCCTCCCTAAGGTCATGCTCTAATTCAAAAATCCTATCTTTAGACCTTTCAAGAGCCTTCAAGGCATCCATACGCTCTCTCTCTATTTTAGCAAACTTGTCTACCAAATTAGTGTTATAGATTTTTAATTTTTCAAGCTCAATGTTTTTAAATTCAATGTCATTACTAAGTTTGTTCCTCGAACCACTAATTCTTTCTATGACACTCATGAGTTCCTTATTTTTGTTTTTCAGCTTGACACCCTTTTTAAACAATTGATTATAGGCATCATGAATAGAATCTATATCATCATCACTTTTCTCACAATCTTCGTCAGTTGAGACATACTTACTATCATCGCTGAGAGTAGTAGAAAGTTCAACCAATTTTGGGGGCGTAGGAGACTTAATGTTGGCAACAATTACAGAATATCTAGGGGCTTCAAATGCCCCATCAGTGCTTTCATCACTATCATCATCCCATGAAGCCTTGTACCCTTTGGCTTCTTTCTTTTTAAAAGTGTTCGCACACTCTGCTTGAACATGCCCGAAACCGTGACACTCGTGACATTGTATACCTTGGCGTTTCTTTGATTTATCATTAGAAAATTTCTTTTCATTATCCCCATAATTAACATTCTTACCCCTACTAGTTGAAGATGGAAAACTTTCAGATTTACGAAATTTTACAAATTTTCTGAATTTCTTAGCAAAGAAAGCAAGTTCTTCTTCATCAAGGTCATCGTCACTCTCTTGTGTCACGGAAGATTCTTCTTTAGAAGATTTAAATGCAATGCTTTTATTAAGCTTTAACGTAGATTTCTTCGAAAGGTGATTCAATTCAAACGTTTGAAGTTTACCAACAAGTTCCTCAAAAAGAATGTCATCAACTTTATCACTCTCTTCGATCGCAATTACCTTAGCCCTAAACCTCTCAGGAAGAGACCTAAGCACTTTTCGACAAACTTTAAGATTTGGGATTGGTTCTCCTAATGCATGGAAAGAATTAACAATGTCACTCAACTTAGTGATAAAACTATCAAAAGTCTCATCTTCCTACATTCTCAATTCTTCAAAACGTGTCGTCAGCATTTGGAGTTTCGAAGTTTTAACTGTCTTAGTACCCTCGTGGGTGACTTGGAGAATATCCTAAGCCTCTTTTGCAGTGGCGCACGCAGAAATACGACTAAACTCAGTTTTACTCAATGCCCCATAGATGGCTCCTAAAGCTTTAGAATTTGCCTCAAAACTCTCATTGTCAGCAGAATTCCACTCAGTGTCATCCTTAACCCTCATCTCTTTAGTTGTAGCATCTTCTATGGTTGGGGCCTCATAGCCGTACCTAATGGATCTCCATACCCTAACTCCTAGGGAACTCAAATGTGTGGTCATACGGGCTTTCCAGTACGGATAATCATTACCGTCAAAAAAAGGTGGCCTCGAGTTTGAGGCTCCCACTCGAGGAGCATTCATCTCCAATATAACCAGAATGAAACTCAGGTGGTAAAACCTAAAAAGAGCAACCCGCTCTGATACCAATTGAAAATGCGCAGAAGCGTTCAATCTACTCCTAGAGGGGGGGTGAATAGGAGTTTTTTAATAAAATATCAACTTTATAAGAATAATGACCAATTAAAAAATTAATATAGAAGAATGGTTGATTATCTTGATTAATACGAACCAGATCAAAAGTAGTGCAATGAAAATAAAAAGGAGACAAGAAACACACGATATACGTGGAAAAACATAGGGTCCTAAATAATCCTAAGCCAAAACCATGGCCTAACACTACTGCTACATTCTATTAATCAAGAAGAAGTACAGATTGCAAAAATAATAAGAACCTTACCCAAGCCTTTACCTATTCTCGCCAATCTCCGATGCTCTCAGAGCTTCTTCAAGATCCAATAGATGAACCATAGGCTACACCTGATTTCCGGATTCAACCGGCTCCGAATCAATCTCCAAAAGACTCGGCCACAACAGTATACGGCACCAAAGACCACGAACAACGAATGAATGATAAAATGAGACGTGTATATTTTTTTTAGAACAATAATGCACCCTTAAATAAATAGGGATCTCATTTTTTTTATATGTTTAAATCAAAAAAATATTCTCCCGGATTTAAGGCTATATCACTAAATATAGCCAAGAGGTATCCTAATAAAGTGATCTTAAAAAGAATACTTATATTACCCTTTCCAAAAAAAACTTTAAATATATATATATGGAAAACAAAATTTTCAAAAAACTAAAAGAAAATCAATTACTTGATATGGCTCTTTGTATATATATGGGAAACAGATTTTCGGAGAGTTTTATAGGAAGGGCAAATCATGCATAAACAATATTTAAAGAAAAATATATGCATGATTTATTATGCAATGCATTTACCTTTCACATAAATAAATTGACTTCGCAACAGTCAACTTGGCACAGATAAAGGGAGGAACATCGAGCGAGCAACTACCTCCTAAGAACCTACCCTTTACAATAAAAATAGAGTCGATAAACAAAAAAAATGAAAGAAGGTTTTGGACAATCTCGGAAAGTGCCAAACAAACTAACAGCCTGTTTGTAAACGAGCCGAACCGAGCCGAGTTGAACTAAGCTCATTTACTTAAACGAGCCTCTTTAAACGAGCCGAACCTCTAAAACGAGCCGAGATTTTACGAGCCGAGCTGAGCTTTCGAGACTCGAGCTCGGCTCATTTACGAAACGAGCCTAAAATTCGATCTCGAGCTCGGCTTGTTAACTGAACAAGTCGAGCCGAACCGAGCCCTTATCGACCGAGCCGAGCTCGCGAACAGCTCGGTTCGTTTGCAGCCCTAGGTATATCTAATGCTTGGTTCCATGTCCTTCAGTTCTAGACCAATTGTCTAGAGGACAAAACCTACCTCTTTACATATTGGTCATGATTAGAGTTTCAAATATTGATTTTATAACCAAGGTAATAAAGCTTTGATCCTTGGATTGAGTAGTGAGAAGGAGATATCCTATGTTTAAGAGTAACCCCCATGACAATGCCTATTTTATTCCATTAACAGATTCTGTGTTTAATGTTTTGTTTTGGGTTTTAAATCTCAAATCCATACCAAAAAGAGTGACGTCCTAATCGCTAAAGCTCAGTACGAAAGCATTACCAGCTTAGTAACCAACTTTTCCATGGATCGATACCTGGACTTCACTGCTGTGTAATCCATACAAAAAAAAAAGAAGCAAAGTTCATATTTTTAAACTCTGATCATGCCTAGCACCGAAACAACATACTAAGTTGGGACTAGTGAACCTCCCAAATTTGATCATTGTGTTGTGGCCATAGAAAAAGCTAAAGACTTGTCAAGAATGACTATTTTTTAACTAATGGGTTCACTCCAAGCACAGAGGATAGAATTAACAGGTCTTCTAGTCGATCAATTGAACCAATAAAACAATTATTTCACACCAAACTCAACATCTCAGAGGGAAAAAGAGGTTTGTAGCAAGGACATGATCAACATGCAATAAAGTATCAAAATCATAATTATGGTCACAACAAATGGAAAGGCAATGAAGGAAATTGGCAGCAAAATCTGGATAACTCTAATCTTCATTGAATTATTTGCAAAAAAACCCAAATCATGAATCAAATAATTGTCGGTTTAGATGCTCCAAATGCAGAACCTCTTGTCATTCTCAAAGGGAGTACTGCCTCCAAAAAGGAAAACAAAGGGATGAGATAAATTTCACAAAGAAAGTCAATATAAGCAATTATTTTACTCTTGCATGGCTGCTAATCATAAAACACAAAACATATGACTTCAATAGAATGACATGGCTATATTTTTTGAGTGAGAAATCAGAAGCGCTCTCAACTTTTCTTCAATTCAAAGCCTTGGTGGAGAGGCAAAGCAGATTCCAAATGAATACCCTTCGGATAGATCATGGAGGAGAATTTATCTACACTCCAGTCATGGATTATTGCAAAGACAATGGCATTCAAAGGCAACTTACTAGTAGAAGAAGCCCTCAACAAAACGGTGTCTCTGAAAGAAAAAATTGCACCATTGTGGAGATGGCTAAAAGCATGCTGAAAGGCAAGGGTTTATCGAAAAAATTATGGGTTGAAAATGTCCACACTGCAATTTACATTATGAATCGATCTCCTACAGAGGCAGTACGTGATAGTACTCTATTTGATGCATGGAGCAAGAGGAAACCATTGGTGGGTCATTTCAAAGTATTTGGCAGCATTGCTCATGCTCTAAATCAATCTCAAAACAGGAATAAGTTTGATGAGAAAGTGTTATGACAAATACGATAAACAAGAATAGATAATCAACAAGAAAATAGAAAGACACAGAGATTTTTGTGGTCCTAAATAAGAAATAGCTTCGACGTAAATCCACAGGAGTAGAGAGATAGATTTCACTATAATCAAGAGAGATTACAAGGGTCAGTTATGATCCAAAACTCTAATGTGAGGTACCCAATCAATTAGATCTCATCAAGCTTTCTGAGGATATCTTTTAGGGAATCATGTCTTTCATATTTATAGAAAACCCCAATAATAGTTAAGAATAATAATCCCTAAGGAATACGAAAGCAAATCTTCTAAAGGATAGGTGAAGGAAAGTATCCTAAACAGATTCGGAAAACAAATCTCCCAATCATGCAAACATTCTCTCACATACACTTACTATCGATAGTAATAGCAATACCATCGATAGTTCCAATCATTGCTCAAAAAGTCAAATGCACTTACTATCGATAATTCCAGCACTACTACCGATAGTACCAATCACTGCCCAACAAGGTCAGCACTTACCATCAATAGTAACAACACTACTACCGATCGTACCATCCATTGTCCAAAAACCTTTCTCCTTTAAATTCAAGGCACTAACTCAACAAATCTCCATCTTGACATGAATTTCAACGAATTCAATCACTAAGAAGTCACCATCTTTCACCTCTCTCTCCTCCAAAATCCCGAAAGGCAATTAGTAACTGCAAACACCAATCAAGTCCAAGCAAAACTTGAACTTGACACCGAAATTGTCATATACCAACAAACCACACTGACAACATGTGAAATATCAAGACAAGTACAAACCATAGCATTCATCATACTCCCTCGAGCACTAGCGTATGAAACCTTTGACATATGTTTTATCTCATCCTCTGTCTGTGGTGACAAATTTGTAGAAAGTTTAAAATACGCAACCATTGTTGTAGGCACGGGCTTGGAACTTTGCATAGCAAAGCACTTAAATACTTTTTTCAGATAACCCTTTTGAGTCAAGTATAACCTTTCAGCCTCTCGATTCCTCCTAATTTCTGTATCTAAAATCTTTTTCGCCACACCTAAGTCTTTCATCTCAAACTCTTCACTAAGCTATTTCTTCAACCTGTTAATTTTTGACATATCCTTGGCAGCAATTAACATGTCATCTACATATAACAACAAATAGGTAAACGAATCGTCAAGAAGTTTCCAAAAATACACACAGTTGTCATATTCACTCCTAGAGTAATCTTGACCCATCATGAATGTATCAAACCGCTTATAACACTGTCTGGTGATTGTTTAAGGCCATATAAAGATTTCGTTAACAAGCAACTAAAGTCTTCCTTACTAGAAACTACAAATCCCTCATGTTGATACATATAAAACTGCTCTTCAACTTCACCATGCACACGAATAGAACTATGTTTAACAACTGATAAGAATACCTCATTGCAGTCCACTCAATCCTATTGACTATAGCCTTTTGCCACTAATCGAGCTTTAAGCGTTGTATCTTCCACTCCTGGGATACTTTATTTTCTTTTGTAAACCCATTTACAGCCAACAATTCTCTTCCCTTTAGGCGGTTTCACCAACTCCAATGTGAGGACCCAAGATTTGACATCCTATTTTTTATTATTTTTAGAATACGTAGTTTTGAGTTTAATATTTAATTGTGGCTTAATCGTATGGATTGGAACGTTGAGACTCGATGTGAGGGTTGTAGTAGTTCGAGGGGGGTTAATGTAGATAACCTAATTAGGAGTATAAAAGGATTAGGAAACCCTGAAATCTGTTTATATTAAAAATACGCAGCTTTTCTAAACAGATTTATAAACCCTAATAGCTTGAGGAGGGAGAACGAGTACCTAGATGGAGGATTTGCGCGACAAGGTCAACTAGTAAGTTGTAGACGACATCGAGAGCATCGCATAGAGGCTGGAATCATCCTAGTACATGAAGTATTCGAGGGATTTTTGATCATACAAGTGTTCGCTGCGTTTTATTCGAATAAGGTATGATTTCATATTGATTTCCATTGAGATATTACGTAGATCATATTTAATTTGATGATATATATGTTGTTTTTTATGTGTGATCGATTCGGACATATTTTGCGTGGATTTTGGAATGATTTGGATAGTTAGGTTGTAAAAACGAAGGCCAAAACGAAGTTATTTTACAAAGAACAGCATTTTGAAAAAATAGAGCACTGCGATAATCTAATTTTGAGAAATTCCGTTAGGGTGGTTTTGAAACTCTACAATTTTTGAACATTTTACTGAGTGCTAATTTATGTGTCTACTATGTTGGGTTAAAATTTTGAAGCCTAATTCAACGTACATAATTCTACAAAAATCCTTGATCGAGCTGCAGTAAGTTTGCGCCTGTGTAGGCTGCACTGACACACTTTGGTAAAACGAGCATAATATTTAGTACGAGTATCGAAATTGTGCACCGCTTATTTTTTGAGAAACTAGACACGTAGAGTTTGAAAATATATATATTTTGCATCTTATTTTTATACGAGCAAAATTTATTTTTTGATTAAATCTGACAAAATATTTTTTGTGTCTCAAAATAAGGTATCCAACTTTGAACCGACACGAATATATTGTCCGGATTTCATTTTTAACCTATTACGTATTGTTTGAAAGCTTGTAGAGTATAGTTTCTATTGACATTGGACCCAATGTATTTACTTATAAATTATAATGTTTTAGAATTTTTAAGGGTAAACCCGAATATATGGCTTTATCCACTCGAGTAACCTATTGAAGACAGAATCTAGATTTTTATACTCTCGGCCTGTTTCTTGCATTTCATTCCATATGAAGTTACTGCATAAGTCTGACTTTGAGTGGTAATGATACATATGAGCATGCTTGGACATTGGATTTCGGGTAAGGGATGGCCCCTCGGTATGAAAGCCCATAAACTCGACATGAGAGTCTTTGCGATTCCTTTGGTGAAAGACCACGAAACAACTGGGTGAAGAGGTGGCCTAATGGTCGAAGCAACCCGTGAACTCTATCATAGGGTTTCCGATGTGGGCTGCCGGCAGTGCAAGACCGTAAAAATTATGCATGAGTCGCATGAGAGCATGATAGTGTTATGAATGTTTAGTTGATGGTTTATATTGTCGTTATGCATATTATATTATTGATGCGAGCATGCTTTACTTAATATGTCGACGTTTTCAATATGACTTCCTACTCGAGCTCCGGCTTATGTCTTTTCTATAAACTAAAAATTTACAGATGATGATATGGAACCAAAGACTTAAGGTTTACTTATGAAGATGATTCAGCATGCTTTGTTAGATTTTTTGTTTTCGAGATATTTTCATGTTTAACAGTTCAGTTAGAAGTATTCATGTTTTGATTATTCATTTGTTCAGGCATTGTGGACCTATTTTTGGTTAGTTCGAATTCGATTTAGACATGACGGATTACTTGTTATTTGATAACTGGATATAATTTATTGGAATTTAATTCAGTTTACTGATTATAGTTATGTTAAGTTTTAGTTTGAGTTATTCCATCGCTTATTTCATACCCTAGAAGTTTGGGGTGTGACATCCTATGTCTGATTCTTATGAAGAGGCACAATCTCCTCATTCATAGCAACAATTCACTGTGTAGCCTCCTTTCCCGTGATAGCCTCACAGTACGAAGAAGGCTTCTCATACTCCACTGTTTCTCCTATAGACAACGCATAAGCAACCATATTTGCATAAGCATATTTCTAAGGTGGGCGAATCTCCCTCCTTGGCCTATCTTTTGCAATAATGTATGATTGTTGCCTGAATCATGAACCTCTTTCTCAACTAACTAGCCACTGTTCTTCTCCCTTTTGAAAGTTTCATATTATAGCTCCACCTGCTTCAGATCCTCTCACCACTATCTAGAATATCAGTACTTGTCTTTTCTTTGATCATAGAATTTTCAACAAAAGTCATATATTTGCTAATAAGAAGTTTGGGTGACTTTCTATCAAAAAGCCATAATCTATTCCCCTTCACCTTGGATCCATAAGCCAAGAAGACAGACTTCTTGGCCATAGGCTCAAACTTACCCTCATTGACATAAGTATAAGCGGGACAACCACACACCCTCAAGTTTGAGTAGTCAGCCAAAGAACCAGACCATACCTCTATAGGAACCTTGCACTCAATGGTAGTTGATGGAGATCAATTCAACGAATAACAAGAAGTAAAAACCACTTCAGCCCAAAACTCTTTACACAAACTTGCATTGAATAACATACAACGAGCACTTTCCAAAAGAGTCCTATTTATCTGTTCAGCCACACCATTCTACTGAGGGATTTTTCTCACCGTGTGGTGCCTCACCATGCCCTCATCCTTGCAAAATATTTCAAGTTCCCTAGAACAAAATTTCAAACCATTGTCAGTTGTCAATATTTTAATCTTATTACCTATTTGCTTTCAATCATGACCTTAAATCGTTTGAGTGTAACAAAAGTCTTGCTCTTGTGTTTCAACAAATACACTTAAACCTTCTTGGAATAGTCATCAATCAAGCTCATAAAATACTGAGAATGATCCTTGGATTTAACAACAGAAGACTCAAAAAATCTGAATAAAAATAATTCACCATATCTTTAGTCCAACAAATAGATGTGCTGAATTTCACCCTGCGCTGCTTGCCATACACACAATGCTCACAGAAGTTCAGCTTCTCCGTCTTCTGTCCATAGAGCAACTCCCATTTGTTCAATTCTGTCATCCCTCTCTCAGTCATATGCCCTAGGCACATATGCCATAACTAAGTCAGATCTGAATCTGATACCTTTGATGATGAGACTGCTGCCGCAGCACTTGAAACTATACTACCCTGTAGAATATAGAGGTCACCCACCTTTTGACATTTCATAAGAACCAGCGCACCTTTCGAGACCTTCAAAACTCCACCTTTAGCTATATATCGACATCCATTTGAATCAGGTTATCCAAAGAGATAAGATTTTTCTTCAAATCCGGAACATGCTGAACATCTAATAGTATCCTCACAATACTATCATATATCTTGATCCGAATAGTTCCAAGCCCGACAGTTTTGTAGGCCATGTTGTTGCCCATCAAAACTATACCACCATGTGTTGGTTCATAGTTGGTAAACCAATCTTTAATCGGACACATATGATAGGAACAATCAAAATCTAAAATCCATTTTGTATTAGAACGAACATCGCTTGCTAAAATTGATAAAATAGTTTTCAGCCCATCAAAGCCCTCTGTAACACCAGCAACTACCTTTTGCTAATTGTTATCTCTTTTTGGTTTCATACATTCAGTCTTATAGTTGTCTTTCTTTTTACAGTTAAAATAAGAAATTTCTTCTTGTTTTTTTACTATGATCTAGATCTCCCTCTATTCTCATTATTCCTCTCCATTATTCTTCCTCTTACAAGCAACCTCTCACCAAACTCATCACTCTCACTAGACACCTTCTTTCTCAATTTCTTAGAATATAAATTAGATTTTACATCCTCTATTGCGATCATATCCTTTCCACAAGATGGGGGCAGGGTACACAGAATAATTAGAGCTTGATCTTCATCATCAATTCTAACATCAATATTTGTTAGCTCCATAATGATTCTATTCAACTCATCAAGATGATCTTTGACTGGCATACCTTCCCTCATACGAAACGTGTAGGGTGTTGTTTCAAATATAGCCTGTTAGTTAGTGATTTGGTCATATAGATACTCTCTAATTTCAACCGTAATTCAGCTACTATAGTCTCCTCCTCAACCTCGCGAAGCACATCATCGGCCAGACTTAACTGAATCGAACTGAGTGTCTTCTCATCAAGAATCTCCCAATCGTCTATTGACATCGTTCCTAGCTACTTGGCAGATCCAAGTAAAGCCTTCTGCAATCCTTGTTGAACCAGTAAAGCCTTCATCTTCACTATCCATAGACTGAAGCTGCTGTTGTGCCTATCGAATTTCTCAACTTTGTATTTAGCCGCCATAACCATAATCAATGAATCGGTCACCAAAGCTCTGATACCAATTTTTTATGACAAATACGATAAATAAGAACAGATAATCAACAAAAAAATAAAAAGACACAGAGATTTACGTACATCCACATGAGGAGAGAGATAGATTTCACTATGATCAAGAGAGATTACAAGAGTCGTCTATGATCCAAAATTCTAATGTGAGGTGCCCAATCAATTAGATGCACTTACTATCGATTGTTCCATCACTACTATCGATAGTACCAATCACTGCCTAACAAGGTCAGCACTTATTACCGATACTAACAACACTACCATCGATAGTACCAGCCACTGTCCAAAAATCTTCCTTCTTTAAATTCAAGGCACTAACTTAATAGAGAGGGCATAAATTATGTCTTTGTTGGCTATAGCGATGATTATAAAGGTTATCAGCTTCTCAATTCTTCAAACAATCAACTTGTGATCTCAAAAGATGTCATTTTTTATGAGGCGGCAGAATGGCAATGGATGTTGAGACAACTGAAGCACCGAACTTTATTGAGCTATTGACAATTCCAAATGAAGTTCCTCATTAGCATTATCAACAAGCTAGTGCGAGCGTATGATCACCAAGCTCAAGTTCTTTAAATTCTGAAGATTATGGTTCAGATTATCCACCTAGAAAGGTACGCTCGTTGAGATATATATATATATATATATATATATATATATGAATCATGTGATGTTGCATTTTTTCTTGAAAACCTCATAATTTTGGGGAGGCAAATCAATAAGAGGCGTGGATACAAGCAATCAATAAAGAGATTGAGAAGAACAACACTTGGGAATAGTAGAATTGATGGATGCCACAAAGTATACCAACTTTGGAAGACACTCTATGTTTCAAAACAAGCTCCTAGAGCTTGGTATAGCAGAATTGACGGATACTTTAGACAAAATGGATTTCAAAGGAGCCCAAGTGAACCATCACTCTACATGAAGTATGAAGGGATGAAAGATGTTCTCATAGTCTGTCTATATGTAGATGACTTGATCCATTTGGGCGCGAGTATGAAGATGGCTGAAGATTTCAAGAGGAAAATGCAAAGAGAATTTGAAATGACTGACTGGGTCTTATGAAGCGTTTTCTTGGTATCCAAGTACAGCAATCAAATGAGAAGACTTTTATCTCTCAAGAAACTACATTCAAGATTTGTTGAAGAAGTTTCTGATGAACAAGTGCAAACCAGCAAATGATGGTGCCAGAAGAGTGGATCAGAAATCCTATAGGAACCTTGTTGGTTCCTTGATTTATCTCACCAACACAAGGCCAGACATTATGCATTGAGTAAGTATGATTTCTAGGTTCATAAGTGAACCAAACAAGCTCCATTATGTAGCAGAAAAAAGGGTGTTGAGGTATCTTCAAGGAACAAGTCCCATGGATTCTTGTATGAGAAAGAAGAGGATAACAGGCTAGCAGGATTTACTGATAGCGATTGGATTTGTTTGTTGGATGAAAAAAAAAGCACATCAGGTTATTTATTTTGTCTCGGCACAAAGGTAGTTTCTTGGTGATCTAAGAAGCAAAAGACTGTAGCATTATCTTCTGTCGAAGTAGAATATATTGCAGCAACAGATGCAGCATGTGAAGCCATTTGGCTTAGGCAAATGCTTTCTGATTTGAAGCAGTCACAGCAGCAGCCAACAATCATTCATTGCCACAAATATGTCGGCAATCGCCATGATGAAGAATCTGGTGTTTCATGCACGGTCAAAACACATTGACTTGCGACATCATATCATGGAGAAATAAGTATGGAGTTCATACACACCAATGATCAACCAGCATATATTCTTACCAAAATAGTGACTTCTGAGAAGCTTGACAATTTCAAGAACCAACTGAAAATTACAAATTAAGAATGAGTGTTAGATGTTAATTGGTAATTGTTCTAGAAGGAAGTTTGAAAAGTTTTGTAGAATGGTCTACAAGTCTTATCTAGAAGTTGGAAGGCCCAAAGATAGTCCTGTCTAGATTTTCTATCAAGTATAAATAAGAGATCTTGATGTAATCTATTGTAGGGGCAAGTACCCAAAATACATTTTAAAGAAAATTACATCTATTGTGCCAGCAATGAGGTCCTAGTATAATATCCAATGGTACACTAGCTGCAACCTTCACATATATATGAAGGTAAGGGATCTAGACTTGTCACTAATAGAAATCTATGAACATATTGTCCAAGTACCTGAGTCAACAAGATATCCAGCTCTTTGGCTGGCTCAAACATTTTAGATATATCCCTTGAAGACGAATTATGCCAAAAAAAAAATGGAACAATACTACCAGTAATGGAAATGGTGATTGTTGTTTTTATTGAAGATAATGACCGATCCTCATATTTGAAATTTATAATATCCAAAAGAACAACAGCTTAGTAGTGAACGTGATTCAACCCAAAAAAAAAAAACACTTTACAAAATATGCACCTTGTTGCATGAACTGTCATTTATTAGGGGAAAGGAGCCATTTGAAAGTCCAAAAATTGAGGTCTCCTCATGGTGGATGTATCAAGATTGTGTCATGGATCTTGTGATGGATTGCAACGATAAGATAAAATAGGGTAATAGTTGTAATTTCTTTCATCTCGTGTTTTGTATTTTTTACAGTTTTTGAGTGTTAGGATCGCATTGTTTTACCCTATGGTGCAAGCCTCTAGGTTTCAATGTTAAATTCGTTGTGCACTTGTCTCTGTTTACACTTTTTGCAAGTGGAATATTGTCAAATTTGGGTAGATTGTTAATAGTTGGAATAGAATTTGACCTGACTGAGAATTGTTGATTGGCCTATTGACCCCTCTCTAGGCACAAACATGCCTAAATCTCGAATTTCACAGACTAGTAGAAAATTGCAAATAAAGTGTTTACAACAAATAATCCAGAACGCACAAAGATTAAAATAGGTTACTTAACCATTGAAAGGTCTACCAGGAATCTCAATAGAATTTCCAGCAATTACTAGTTGAACTATTTGAGCTACAATAGTTTGTTCCTGATCGGTTGAGAAGTTTATAATGTAAGAAAGATAAGATGGATCATCCCCTAGATACTGGTTAGATGATCGACAAGAAGTGGAATTGGAGAGGGTTAGAAGTACTGCTTCCAAAAAGGTGTTAATCTATTAGACAAAGCCTATAAAGGAACAGTCAGCAACACACTTCAAAGCAACTACCAAGGAAAACACGGGGGCTGTTCCATAGAAACATAAGGCAAACTATGTCCAAATATCAGAGACAAGATCAAGCTATTTGAGAAAATCATATATATATATATATATATATCATGCTTAATCTTCACTTTAGACTTTCAGAAGTATAAAATAGTTTAAAACATAGAAGGAGAAAAAGGTGGACCAATAAAATTAAAAAATCAGCACAAAAAAATTCAAGCAGCTGTATCTTTGCCAATAGTTTAGCAGTTCAAGAGTGTCTGCAGCTAACAAAAATTAACGCTTTGTGTGGAACATGAGGAAAGGAAGGGAAACTTTCAAAAAAATTCTCTACTAGTGTTTGGTTTGAGAGGAAAGAGAAGGGAAAACATCAAAAAAAGTATTAAGCAGTAAAATTTTCTCTCCACTTGCACTTTCCTTCTTATCATTTTCATTCTTTTCACAAGTTCCAAACACGAGAGTAAATGTCTTTTAGTCTGTAATCTCAACCATTTTGGCTTGTGCTAGATACATGATGCTTGTGGTCAGATGCATGGGTTGATTTCAGTTCACATTTCAAAATGCACCTCATTAGAACCAATGGTTATACACCAATGCTAATTGTACATGATGAGTGAAATTCAAGTCTCGATGTGATCCCAAATTAATATTCCACATGCCTTTTTGTTCTGCGCAAATGATTTTTTCTTGAAAACTTGGAGTCATATTTCTTCATGTCCATGACATGAATCTATGAATCGTTTCCAACAGCAAAAGTTTGAATCTAAGGCAGAAAACCGATGTACTGGACATGTTTGACCAAACAAAAAGAACCATCGAATGCTGATAAAACATAGAAAAGACTGTGTTTTGCCAAACAATAAAATCCCATGCATAGTGCATTGCAGTGTACAATAATACAAATAAAAAGGAAGGGAGATTAGCTAGATAGTGTTGGGATACCTGATTTAAGAGGCAGCTCAATCTGCTCTGGTAAGCCAACTTCCAGAGTAGATTTAAACACAAGTCAACCCTGTTAAAGATACAAAAACTACATAAAATTTAAATACAACTCCCCTAAGCTTTTAAACCTCTAAATTTTCCACATTCGGTGTCTATTTCAAAATAGGTTTTGATCAAAAACTGTCTTCGAAAACAATAAACATTCTCATCATTTTCAAGCGAAAAGTTATTTTATAATTCGGAAACATCTTTGTTGATGTTTTTAAAGAACATTACAAAAACCTCAATAGCAAGTTTAGAAAATGGTCAACCAAACAAGTTCATGAAGAGTGTTATCCAATACTAATACTCAAAACAACACCCAACAAACTATGAGCTTAAATCTTCTGCAAAACCTTGCAAAAAATTACAACTAAAACTTTGCATTTCGGTACTGCAGATTAATTCCCATTAACATCCAAACCCCAAGTAAAACTTAAAATCATAGCACCAATGTTATAAACCTTGTTGTAGGCCGGATAAGCATGGGAATGGACCTTTGGCCCAAATGCATGCTCGGTCCACCTAGGCTAGGGATGGTTTGGGTCGCACCCAAGTCAGATCAAATTTTACTGGGTCGTGAGATTTGATAAGTTCATTTGACATGCCTCAAGCCCTGCTGGGCGTCATTTTCTGCCATGAGTGAACAAAGAGGCAACTATTGACCAAGAGCTGATGCGGCGCAACCAACCCTCCTCCAAGACAAGAAGAATTGTGCTATGCCCCCCTTCTGTACACAAAATCGGCTCGTTTGCATTTGTTTTTTTAAGGCAAAGAAATTCAATTATCATGAAAACAAAATTAATATGAAATATTACAAGTATAGTTCCGCATAGAGAGAGTTTCAAAGAGTGAATAATACCCTCTTAACACTGTTACTCACAAGAAACACCACTTTAAAACACTAAACAACTATCAAGTATAATAGCCCAACGGAACACCTAAAAGCATAGAAATAAGAAACTAAAACAGAACCCTCATTTGTGTCAGAACGGTTCATTCGAGATTGCTATCTTTGAGTCCCTTAGTCTTGTCGAATTCCGATGCACAGCCCATTTAGCTATCTATATCTCGCCACATGCGAAAACCCTCAAGAGTACGACTTTCTTGTGGGCCCCATCTTTCTTCCCGTGATATGTTGCCTACGGGATCGAGATTGCTACCTGCCAATACAGCTAGAGAAAAAAACGAAATAAACAAAAGAAGTCAAGGATGGTCCACGTAATTGCTAGAAATAACAAACAATTTGACTAGAGCTTGCCCGACAAAATCGAAGTTTTCCTTCTAGAAGGATCCGATGGACTTTTAGTGCTTAAATGGAAACCAATTTTATCACTTGTATTTAGGATGTCTTGAGTTATATTATGACCTGAGCTGACCTATAACTTGAGCCATATGGTGTTTTGAGCCGAACTGCATCTTGAGTCAAATTGTATCTTGAGTTGTGTCATGTCTTCAACCGAGTTATGTCGTGAGCCATACTGTGTCCTTCTTTATAAAGTCTAGTTGTAGTAGAAGTGAAGTTTATGATGTAATTTGGTGTTTGGACACGATGAACGGAAAACATAATGTTCACAAACATAACGATTGATGAGAATATGGCGAATGAGAACCAACAATTCAGAAAGTTAGTGATCGGGAACACATGTCAAGCATACGTACGGATTGGGATCGTAATGGAAGGGAACATCATAAATACGGGGGATAACAATGATATCAACAATGTGGTAATTAGCACACTCAGTTAATGTTCTATAATATGATAATTACCCCTGCTAGAATAGTTTGATTTGAAAGATATGAAGGACGTTGGTTAACATTTGGGCGATATGGTTTGATAGATAACATTTGGGGAATTAAAGTTAGACTCGGATTAGTACTTTGACAATAAAATATTTCAATTTTGGCACTTATATGTTACTCCTTCTCTTAAACTGCACATATCATATATGTTATACACATGTAACGAGACAAAGGTTAGGATAGCTTAGCCTCATCACTCATGGTGTTACAATTTTGCCCCTGGCATGAAAGCCAAGACAGGCTGAAGATCCAAACTACTCACCTAACCAGAACGTTGTAGAGGAAGACTGCATTGAGTCTTGGTTTACTTATATTAGTTTTGTACTTCCTTTTGAAATATTTTGAAATGTAAATCTCATTTGTACAAGATCGTACTTTCATATTTAGTATCTTGCAATACAAACTGTACTTTTGATTATTTCAAATGGATTACAACAAGTGAATTTTGATTATTCTTTTATTAATGTATTTGTAAATCGGGGCGTTACATATAGTAATTTAGTTATGTAAAGACCCTAAATTTTTAAATTAAAAATAATAAATAAATAAATAAATATTAAAACTTTAATGTATAAGATATTAATTGATTTTATTAGTTTTGTGCATTTTTATTTTTAGTCATACATTATATTTATGAATTTGTGCATGAGTATATGTTGGGACCCAACCCAGTGGACTAATCTTTGAGCCCAACCCTTGACCCATTAGCAATTTGTGAAGCCTTGACCCAAATGAAGCCCAACTTGTTATCCAGTCCACAACCCAAATTATTTTGGTTTGGCCCAAAATCTATCAGTTTAGCCATCTTCCATGAAACTTGTCACATGGAGTCATTTTTCCCTTAGTCATCATCACCCTTTATGGTCTTAATCCTTTCACGTTGTATTCTTCAGAAAAAAAACCATCAAAGGCATGCTTATGCCTAGCCTTGCAAGTTACCATTGACTGATTGAATCTTCCCCTCCCCTATGGCAGTGCATCCCTTGCCCCTTACTCATCTCATTCTTCAGCAAACCCTCTAAAAAGCTTCACCTATTCTACTGTAAAGTAGATTTCCCACCTATGGCAGCTATTTTCTTCATCCCTCCAATGGAGCTCCATGCAAAGCTCTCCCTTACACTCAATCTCCCTCTATTTGTACTCTACTATTCTCACCATCCCTTATACAAATTCCAGTATTTCAGAGAGGGGAGAGAGAGAGTGACATTGTCATGGGATAGAAAAATAACAGTAGAGAGAGTGAGAGGAGGTAGAACTTCGTTGAAGTTCAATCATCCAAATCCAAGCCGTAATCTTTCGATTCAACCTTTCATTATTCGATACCAAGGTGAATAAATATATCCCTAACCTTTAATTTATGCCATTGATCTACATTGAGCTCTGCGGAGCTCGGAGAAAATAAAACGCAGTACTGTATTTTTGTAGAAGATGATGTTAGTACCGATGTCTTAGTTTTTGTTACACCGGTGCCTTTACTTTCTGTATTTTACAATGTTCTGTATTTTCATAGTTACACCGGTGCCTCAGTTTTGGTTACACCGGTGCCTCCCTCTTGCAGTACTTCATATTATGCAAATAATCTGACCTTACACCGGTGCCTCATTTTTTGTTACACCGGTGCCTTAACTCTCTATATCTTATTAGTACACTATGCAATGGACCTTACACTGGTGCCTCATTTTTTGTTACACCGGTGCCTCTGTTGAGAAATGTTGATAGTCAGTTTCTGTCTAAGGCCAATACACTCAGGACATGTTATAGGACATAATACTTATTTTCTATAAATAAATTTAAGTTTTCTTTACTTTAATTTTATTTAATGAAAATAAGGAAATAACCCCCCATTTGGAAACAATGGCATTTAAAGAAAATTGAAATTCTATTTGAATCAAAATGTCGCCCTCTCTATTTTAGTATAAAATCGAAAAATAACCCGTTTTCTTCCTATAGTTTGGCCCGAAACCCACTCTAAACTTATGCGTTTGAGACGTATGAATACACCATTGTGCTTAGAAAAAATCAAGGAATCATTTCCGAAACTTTTAACTCTAAATCAAAATTTTGAAAATTCAACTTTTTCTATACTTAGAAAAATTTTCAGACAGCAAATTTTTTTAGAAAATTAGAATATTGCCCCAATTCTTATGTAATGACTAGTACACCTATAATCAAGCTCAGATTATTGTATTGAAATGTTAGGTATCATATATCATTATGAGATGACATCTTATTCAAAAGTTGGCATGTTAGGAGCTTTGTTGCGCAATGAAATCATGCGATTATTGTTTATGTGTCATAGCTAACTTTATTGAATCATTTTATTTATTTGTTAAAAAATTGTATCTCCAACACATCACCACGCTATCATGAGTCTAGTCGTTTAAACGAAACTTAGATGAAGTCAATGAGGAACGTTTGAGGTTAGTGGAGATGATACCCGAGATTTTGACACGAGTCATAAAAAGTCACGAGCTTTGTAACGAAAATCAAAAATTTGATAAACTCTTATATTTAGTGACTCGAGGGTTGACTTACTCCTTGGGGAGACGTGTTAGGATGTCTTTAGCCGAGATATAGATTTTAGCCGAATTACGTCTGTTACCACAGGACTATGTCTTGGAGCCGAGTCGGTAACGTCTCATATATTTAGCCAAGCTATGCCGTGAGCCGGTTATGTTCGTAAGCCGTGTCGTGTCTTTTCAAAAATAAAACATAGTTGAAGGGGAGGACTTAGATATTTTCTAAGTCAAAGCACGACATATGAGAGACATAATGCTGGGAGCATAACGGTTGGGAGCAATGGGATATAGGAGCCGATGTTTGGGTACACTAGCGTGGGATACGAGGTCTGCGTAGGGGTCGGGACCATATTGGTCGGAACATCATAACACCACTTTGGAAAATAAAATTTTGATGACGGACAACGCTTGTGTCGACCCAAACTTTGTATTTTGAAATGAAATTTTGGACACTTGTTAACAATGGTGGACACTTATGGATATTGGACGTTACGTGTGTCAGAAACTTAGAAACAAGTCATAGGGCTTGACTTAAGGTTATATTGTCGACATTTCATTTATTTACTGCACTTACTTGTTTAATGCTTCTGCTTATTGTCTAATATGATTATGTCGCACTCTGATTATATTGCTTTGTTCATAATGCTTGATTAACCATTCATACTATCTTCTTGATCATGCATTTTATGATCTATTGCATAGATTTGAGATTTAGGGTAGTTTTATTTGCTGAGTGTTAATCGCTCATCTGGTGTAATTTTTCTGCCCTTGGCCTTTCATGCCAGGTGTCGAAGATGACGTTGCTGAGCCCGTTTATCCAGATACCAACGGCGGTACTTTCGAGGAGGATGTCGTAGTCCCATGGTTCACCTAAATTTATTTTGAGCTCTTAATTTCGAATATTTAATGTAATTTCTTTAAAGTCGGATGATTGTAATCAAACTTTATTTTGACTAAGAAATAAAAATGTAGTTGACTTTTGATAAATTGTTTTAAATTAACGCCTCCGAAATTTAGGGCATTACAAGTTAGGCCAAATTCAGTCTCACTGCTACACACGAAGGACTTATTCAAGGTAGTAATTACCATTTTAATATTGGAAAAAAAAAAAGCAAGGTAAATTGTATTGATCCAAATCTCTCGAGATTTCTAAAACATGTAGAAACTTTCCTTGAGTTTCTAGAAAAGAAAGTATTTTTCTCTCTAACTTTACAAAGTATTGTTTAGATTCTCGCCTCTCATTATCTGAAGAACAATTTATTTTTAATAATGTTTTGCATAAGTAAGTTAGGAGGATACATTGACATTTTGTTTGATAGAATACATGTAGGAGTGTAGACCAAAAAAAACAAAAAGAGAGATACCATTAGATGGTAACTATACTACTATTGGAAAAAAAATTGCTTACCATATATGAGATGTATATGTTATTACGCACTTTCGATACAATTATAACTAAAAATTATTGTTTTTGGCCTTAAATGTTTGTGGATTATTGGTCCGTCTAGATGAGACAAATTTAAAAAGTATAAAATTATGTACAAAAGCTAAAAAAGCCACTAAATATGATGAATAAGCATAAAAAAAATTCAAAAATTATTTTTATCTTTTTTAAACTCTTTTCAAATTTGGTACATTATTTATAATTTTTCTAAAAAAAATTGGTCATAAATTGTGTATTTTTAGGTGATTTAAACGCATTTGGTCAAAGAAAGTGGTCACGGAATGTATAATTTTTATTGGTGTTAACAAAGCCCTAGTTTCCTTTTGTTGATTAAAAAAAAAATTAGAAAATGACACCTTTTCCTTTTGTTTTTATCTAGCAACAGAAAACAACACATACCCTTGAAGTAGATTTAGGAACATGCACACACAAAAAAAAAAAAAAAATTAACCAATAACCAAGTATGGTACTATATTTTTATTCATCATCCATTCAAGCAGTCTGCACCCAATAGCTATATCCACAAGGGTTAATAAAACTATGTGGCATGCAACGAACAACAACTAACTACGTGGTCCTCAAGAGAATAGAATTTGTCCTGAATTTGGAATAAAATGCCATATGCCAACCAGCCAGCTGTGTTTGGCCCCCACTTTCTTTCCTTTTCTTTTCTTTTCTTTTCTTTTCCTTTTTCTCTTGTTTACATAATTTCCTTGTTAATTTTAGGAACTCTATTCCAGATTTAGTCAACACTAATTTGGAACATTAACGCTGTGGTTAGTAACTCATAAATGATATGTTCTATTAATCGTTATATTCACATAAATACACTTGTTATTTGTTTTTAAAATTATAAGTTATCGCATGAGTTGAATTCTCGAGATCTATCCGGTCAACTAAATTTATCTGGTTCAATCTTAAATATTTTTATTTTATTTTCTTATTTAGTTCAAACATAATATTATTGTTGAGAATTCCCTCGTAAAATTCATAGGTGATATTAGTTTTTTGTCTTTATCCTTTTGGTATTACCAAAGTAAAGCCCAACTCTCTCATCTGCTTGTCGACACTGAAAGAAAGGAAATTCAATTCCTTTGTTGGATTCAACACCCCCCCATAAGAGAGAGAGATAGAGAGCACTAAATGGGAGTCTCAACTCTTTTACTTTTACCATGTTACATTCCGCAATAAAGAAAACTGGCAAAATAAAAATAAAATAAAAAGTTGATGAAGAGTCAATATTGAAACAATCTAGGAATGATTTGCTCCATGGGAAGAGGGAAATTTTGAACAATTCTTCGGACAGAGATCTTGGGCATACCAACAAAATGGGTACGTAGGTCCTATTTAACCAAATATTCTTGTTAGATTTTAGCTAGATGAATGGTATATAAATATACTGTTTGGACTAAATTATTTATCTCAATAGGTATCTCCATTACCACAGACTCGACATATGCGCTTGTGAGCCGTAATCATTAGAGGCTACAAAATTACGATAATGACCCTCAATTATTCACCGAATGCCGTAAGATTATCCACAATATTGAGGGATATAATTGAGGTCGTTGAGCAAACTGCAAAAAATTTTAGTTTTAAAATTTAGACAGTAAGTTTGTTTTGGCTGCTTGAGCGAGTCGAGCAGTCTATTCAAATGCAAAATTTCTAGATTACGATCCGAACTTTTCAAGTACCATATTCGGACAGTATAACATACCCATATTGCATGTACACACTGCACAAGTCCATGAATCCTTGTGGGATCTCGTGAGACCCGTTTGACCATGAACTATTATGTTTGACCATTTCTAATTGTGTTGACCATGATTGTTGTAATTCAATGTTGATGATAGAGTAAAGTGTAGATAGATTTGCGTGATTCTGGATATATATTCGAAATAGTGTTCTTGAATATTTCGGGTACAACCATCGTGCTGCCTGAGGTGTTGTAGAATATAATTCGGTTCAGCTATCGTGCTACCTGTTTGAACATGGTACAATCATTATGCTGCCCGATCTTTCATAGAATTGACATAACTGAAGGTTTGGAGAAAACATAGGTTATAGGTTAGGGACATTGGACATAGGCTTGTACAACACCTGAATCTAGGCAACAGAGGATAAATGAGTGGTCACTATTATGTAGATACTTGTAGATGAATACGTTGTCTAACTTTGGGATCGTCAGGGATACTAGTGAGTCTCTTGTGAGGTTGGTCGAGGTATTAAACGATCACAATACATTGAATTGTGCTCGAGGTGCTGGATGGTCTAGATGTATTAAACTATACTTTGTGTGCTGGATGATCTAGATGCATTGTACTGTACTCGATATGCTAGACTGTTGTGGACGTTGTACTGTACCTAATTGTTTTGCTGGATGGTCTTAATACGTCGAGTGGTACAAGGACTATGTTTTTGGGTAACATTTCTGAGATGAGTTATGGTGGATCAAGTTCCCGTTTTGTGGGTTTAAGTCCTACCGTCCCTCGTGCTGCGTTCCATGTGGAAAAGAGTTTCACCAGGCACTGTCTCATTTAAAAGAGAAAAAAAATTCATAACTTTACCATTTGATATTTTACTGCGTGTCACAATTCCACATCCGTTATTAAAATTGTTCAGTTACTTTTGTATATTTCGATGTACGTGTAATACCTTTGGGTTTGATTTTTCGGGTACATTTTTCTATTGAGCTTCATTGCTCATTAGAGCAACTTCTCTACCCTTGGCGTTTCATGCTAGATGGAGATGTCTCCTAAGCAGAAAGAGTCCGACGATGAAGATGAAGAATTCAACGGGACCAGGTTGTCGCACCATTAGAAGCTCTGAATTTCATACATTTGCCTTTTATGTAAATCTGAAAAGGTATTTATGTATTTCAAATGTAATTCCGCTATAGTTAATTTACTAATAAAAGAAAAAAATTATGTTATTTCTTTTAAAATGTTTGCTTTATATAATAAATAATTTAAAAATAGTTTAAATAACATACCGAAAAGTCGGGGCGTCACAAGATGAGATCAACTAAAGGGAAAGAAAAGGGAGTAGATGTATCAAACTAGAACGGGACATACAACTAATGCGTGAGATTGAGTACCATGACACAAATTAGATGAGAAGTACAGCAGAATTTAATCCATGCAGGAAAACATTTTATGGGAGGCTTCTAGGCTAAAAGATCACCAACAGTTACAGCGAAAAATCGAATAGGCGAATTGGGCATGAATAGTCAACTTGGACTATTTACCATCACTACATGAAAAAGTAAACAACTTAATAATTTCATGGTTAAACAATATCGTACAAAGTCTCCATAAGTAGATAACAAGTTTTTAAAGTAGACATTCGTTTGATGAGCATGATTTAAGCATTATGTTTGACTCTGTAAAATGTTGAGTTGAAAACTAAATATCTTTGTTAGTTGTCATTTACAGTGAAAGACCTATTAAATAACCTTGGCTTCCTCTAACTCTTTTGGGAACCAACAGTGTCCAATAACAAAAGCAGCTTCAAAAGGGGTCTAACTATTTACACTAAGGACCTGAAAAAAATTTCATTTTTATTTTAATGTTCGTAATGTCAAAAGACATTTAGTGTTGTTGAAAAGAAAAGTTGATGGTGAAAAGGTTAAAATAATGAAGATTTAAAATTCTTGGATAGTAGGTGGCCATGACCAATCAAGGTCTAGACCAACCAGTCACGAATCCAGTCATGCCTTGAAAATTGAACTTTGTATTTTTGGAACAGTAGCTTGCCATAACCGGTCATGCTTGGGCAACCAATCACCTTCTAGTCAGGTTTGACTTTTTGGACATTTTTTGAGGCAATGGTCAGCCATGACCGGTCAAGCCTCCTGTAACTGGTCAAGCTCATTTATATGCGTTTTTTAGCCTAAATCTGGAAATTTTGAAAGAGTTTCAACTTTTTCCCAAAGTATTTTCTCTCTTTCTCTCTCTAGGAGTCTTCTTCTCCACTAAAACTCTCACTCTAAATCTTTGATTCCTCTTCAAATCTTTCCCATTCCTCCAAGATCCACAAGTAATATCTCAAGATTAGTTGATATTTTGACCTTGAAGGCACCTATTTCACTTGGAGGATGTTGTTTGGAGTTCTCTCATCATCATTGGAGCTTGGATTCTTGAAGCTCAAGTTTTGGAGCTAAAAAATTGAGGTAGGGATGTTTTCACTTCAATCCATGGGTTTTCTATATATTTTGACCCATATTTCTTGATTTTGAATGTTGATAGGGTTCGTTCAATATTTTTTCATATTGTGATTTTTCATTGGAGTTATTGTTCAAGTATTGGATTCCGGTGACTATCCACCATATTTCTCCTCTTCATGTGGATTACCTTCTTTCTTAAGGTCGGGCTTACCAATTTATTTAGTAAAAATTATATTGTGGATATAAGGCCGAGGTGTGACTACGATTCATTGTGCGAAGAGTGAAATGTGTTTGATATACGTGGATTTCGTAAATAATGGGTATTAGTTGCAAAGTTATGATATTATAACTTGTGAAATATTCACAATTTGGAATTTTGAGGTTATATGCATTTGACACGATGCATTATGGTTTAGCATCCGTGAGAAGATGCGCTAGTCGTAAATGAATTGTGGTTTAGCCTTCGTGAGGAGACGTGCTAGTGATATATGAACCAATGCTAGTCTACTTGAGGAAGTGGTGCTAATTATGAAAGTTATGAAGTAGCTTTCTGAGAGAATCGTGCTAGTACGATGATATATGTTGTTTGGTCACCTTTGGGTGTGGTGTCGGCATTGATGATTGAAATCGAATGGAAAGTATGAAACAATAAAACTATGAACAAAACAAATTGAATGAATTGAAATATTGTGAGATGAGTTTGTGAATGTTGATATACTTGATTGTGTCGATTTAGCTTCGTAACTTGCTTATGTCATTATGAATTGTTCACATCATATGCCATATCATCTCATATTCTTATACTGTTGGCATAGACATTCTTACTGGGTTTTGTAGCTCACCTTGTCCTTTTCAAGTACCGTCCCGGATACTTAGCTTGAAGTGTGTGACATGCATATGGTGATGATGTATGATCCCTTTTTTTTGAAGGCTTTTGGAATAGAGTTACTAATCATCTTCGTACCAATTTTTTAAAGATGTAATGGAACTTGTTTTTAAGCTTATTTCATACATTTGGAAGAAAATGTAAACGCTTAAAACTTTGATAGTTTATCCAGTGCATGTATTGGGCTGGGAATTTGTTCCCTTTTGATGTAACACTTTTGAACTTGACTTTTGGTGCTACATTAAATGAAATGGTTTGGGATTCATGGTGCGTGTTTGAGTGTTACGAGCTTTTATTTACAATAAATTGTAATAATAATATTATGAAAAAACGTGGGCGTTACATACACCAAGTTGGAACTCAAGTGAGCTTCGATGGTCAAATGACATCGTAAGCTTTGTTTATTTATTTATTGTCCATTACTTTTGAACTAATGTGTATGCAATAAAAGCCTTTCGGGACTCAAGTGCGTATCGATGGTCTATCTTTTCTTTTTCGTGATTGAGTTTTCTTTAGAAATGATATTGAGAGATGCGGAAATGGTTTCTTTTTATGCTTGATTTTATATAATGTCTCAATTGCTCTTTGTTGCATCGTATTGAGTTTCCATGAAAACCAACCACTGTATTCTTGTTTCTTTTCTCCTAGAGCTACCAGAACCAACAAGGCTTGAATTTTGCTTGAAAAAGGGAAAAGGAAATTGCTCTTGCTTTTAGGTGGAGATTGTGTCGTGCTTATGTATCCTGGTGGTGTCTATAGTTGTCACTTCTTATTTGTAGTCATTAATTTGTGGGCCAAATAGTTATGTGCTTTAAGCAAGTGTTTACGAATACTCAAAGTTGATGAACATGTCAATTGGGAGATATTTTAAAGTCATGTCTGTTTGATGTAAACCACCTATTTCTTATACTTCCGTATTTGTTTTCATAGGTTTGAGATTTTTTTTACCAGTTGACACTTAGAATTCCAAGATCCCATCATAAGTTGGCGCTTGAAGGTGTACGCAAGAATAAAATGAAAATATAATATTTGAGTTTTTACTCCTTAAATATCTAGGCGAAGATTGTGTTCGAGTTTGAACATTGTTGAAACCAAGTACAACTTCAAACTAAAATGAACTTTGCAATCTTGTTAGACTCCAACCCAATTTTTTCTTATGCATACATACCAATGTGTCAAAATAATAATGTTGGTATCCTCACAACTGTATGAATTTAATTGGTGTAGTACTTTGTCACGCACAGAGTACTTGTACAAGCTTCAGGTCGACAAATTTAGGTAATATTCAAATTTTTTTCTTTTTGGCACTTGCCAAAGGAGCAAGAGGAAAGTTTGTGGCATTCCCCAACCCCCACCCCTTCTCCCTGCGACTCGAAATATGTGAATTTATTATGTTGTGGTTGTCAACAAAGAAGCAAGTATGATGCAACGACTCCCCCCTTTGAATTTATTATGTTTTGGTTAAATATTGTAACATTTTTGAGACATGTGATTAGTGAAGAAGGTGTTGCAGTAGATCATTAGAAGATAAAGGTAGTTGTGAATTTGCCAAGACCAACAACGTCAACCGAGGTTAGAAGTTTTCTGGGCTTAGTTGGGTACTATCAGAGGTTTGAGCAAGACTTTTCTAAGATAGTTGTACCTTAACAGATTGACACGCAAAGGAGAAGCCTTTGCATGGATGGAGACGCGTGAAGAGAGTTTTTAGTAATTGAAGAAGAAACTCATTACAGCACGAATACTTGTCTTACCGAAAGGTATAGAGAATTTTGCAGTGTAAAGTGATGCAACGCTTTTATGGTTCTGGGTGTGTTTGGATGCAACACGAAAAAGTTATTGCTTATGCATCTATGCAACTCAAATATCATGAGAAAAATTACCCGACGCATGACTTGGAATTGATAGCCTTGGTATTTACTTTGAAAACCTAGCAACATTATTTGTATGGTGTTACCTATAATATGTATACGGACCCCTAGAGTTTGTAGTATATCTTCACTAAGAAAGATTTGAACTTAAGGCAACGTTGATGGTTGGAACTAATGAAAGATTATGAGATTAATATTCAATATCATCCTGGAAAGCCTAATGTAGTGGCAGATGCACTTAGTCGTAAATCCATGGGGAAGGTCAATTGGATGTTTACAAAACAAATGTAGTTGAATAAGGAACAAAAGAGAATTTTCTCCATACTTATTGTTGAACCCGCGGTTTTATGTGAGAGTAAGGAGTAATAGATGGATGATTCTAAGTTGACTAAAATTTATGAACAATCAAAAGATTATATGAATTTTGAGTTTAAGGTGGTAGATGGAATGTTGAAGTTTTAGAATTAGTTGTATGCCTAAAGATGAGTAACTTAAACAAAGAATATTGGACGAAGGGCATAAGACGAAGTTGGTTATCCACACAGGAATGATGAAGATGTATCAGTATTTAAAGAGGTAATATTGGCGGATGGGAATGAAGCGAGATATTAGAAACTACGTTAGTCATTGCATCCAATGTTAGCAAATTAAGGTTGTACGATAGAAAATGACAGGGCTATACAACATTTATCAATACCAAAATGGAAATGGGAAGATATTACGATGGATTATGTTTTGGGCTTTCACGGACACCAAAAGGTAATAGTTCAATTTGGGTGATTGTCAACAGTTTGACTAAGTCAGCGTATTTCTTAACAATTAAGAATACGTAAACGAGGAATCAGATGGCGAACCTTTATGTAAGGGAAATTATCCGACTACACAGGGCACCGGAGACTATTACGTCATATAGGGATACGATGTTCGTATCCAAGTTTTGGCAATCACTATAGAAAGCAATGGGTACAAAGATGAATTTTAATACGTTCTTTCACCCACAGACAGATGGGCAATCAAAACAAACTATTCAAATCTTGGAAGATCTACTACTGGCATGTGCATTGAAGTTTCAGGGTAATTGGGAAGAGCATCTATCCTTGGCAGAATTTACTTACAATAATATTTGTAAGGCTAGCATTGGCATGGCACCCTTTGATGCACTCTATGGATGAAAGTGTAGGTCGCCCTCTTGTTGGACAACAGTTGGAAATGTAGAGTTGACAGGGCCAGAGATTATACAAGAGACGACTGAAAAGGTTAAAACTGTTAGGAAAGGCTAAAGGTGGCATAAGATCGCCAGAAGAGTTATGTTTGACGCAAACCGACAAGAGCTTGAGCTCCAAGTGGTAGAATATGTTTGCCTTAAAGTTTCGTCTTGGAAAGGAGTCATGCAGTTTGGGAAGAGGGGGAAGCTGAATCCTCGGTATGTAGGACCATTTGAAGTATTGGAAAGAGTAGGACCCACTGCTTGTTGTGTAGCATTACCACCAGAATTAGCTGTAGTGCATGATGTTTTTCATATATCCGTTCTAAGTAGGTACGTACCGGATTCAAATCATGTTTTGGCACACCACCAGTGCAACTTAAAGAGAATTTATGATATGAGAGGCGACCTATTAGGATTTTGGATACTCAAAGTCAAGCAACTAAGGACTAAAGAGATACCATTAGTCAAAGTCTGGTGGAAGAATCGAACTACTGGAGAAACAACGTGGGAGAAGTAATATGATGTGTCAAAGGTACCCGTAATTATTTAACTAAGGTATGCCTCGTTCACCTTTGTGATTTATTTAAATTTGTTCTATTAAGGTTATGTTTTTTAGGTAATTGCATTCAAGTTTGGAAGACTAGACTTCTTAAAGTGGGGGGGATGTGAGATCCTGACCCGGTATTTGGAGAATTAGAGGTTTCGTCGTAATTATTGACATGATTTGGGAATTAAATGAGATATTAAATAATGGTTAGGGGCTGAATCCGTAAACTATGTAACTTAATTACTGATTTTTGGATTAGATTAGACTAGAGGGGCTTATATTGCAATTGTATATCATTTGATATAACGCTAACTTCTAAGAAAAATGCTATAGTGTATAAACTGGTTTGAGTTGAGCTGTTGAATGTTTAGGAGGGTTAAGCCTTGCATGATTTAGGAGGCAAAGAAGCAACTTACGAGGAAGAGACCTCATACCAAATGTCAACACCACTCATCCACTCACGATCTGTTTAAGAACTCAAGCCCACTTCAATTCCCTCATTTTTACATTGTATTTCTTGAAAAGACGTGAGAGAGAGAAAGAGAGAGACCGTAGAACTAGGGGAATTAGAGAGAGAAAGAGGAAAATCTACAGAAGGAATTGGAGAATAAGAAGGAGACAAGAACCATTGTTAGTTTCTTAATTTAAGCGTCTGAAAGATTGGGTTTCATCTTGAAGGGTGAGTATATGACCTCTAATTCTTTCAATTGGAACCTTATGATGATTTGGTGTTCTGTAATTATAGTATTCGAAGGTGCATTCAATGTTTTAAGAAAGATTAGGATCAAGTAATTCGGCCATGGAAATCTCAAGATTTCCTTCACAAAACCAGTCAATTGGATATGCACTCTCCATGGCATCTGGATGAGTCACCTCATTGTCAACATTTAAGAGGCTATTTCACGTTAGGCAATCAGATGAAATGGATTAGGTCAACCGGATGGTAATGCAACAACAACCTATAGAAGTCTACTCTATATGGATGAACTCAATTTGTCCAACCGGATGAAGTATCTCTCAGCAACTTACAAAGAGCTATGCCATCTGGATGCTCTTAATCTGGTCAACCGGATGACCAATGGAATTAATTATGTCAATTGATTTATGTTGTCATGGAATACTTGCAATTCTTTTAGAAAGCACCTACGCAGACTTGAAACCCTATATGAGGTTATAATTTGGAAGTAAATTCCAGACCCCTCAAGCATCGGAAATGTTAATTCTTAAGTATGCGTCGTAAGGGGTAAACTCGAGTTATACTTTGAGCTATTTAAGGTTTGGTTTTAATAAGTAAAGTGTTCCTTTGACTATAGGGCCTGAGGAAGGAGAACCATGACACCTTTAGATGTACAATACTTGACTTGGTAAAGATGAGTTCAAATATGTGACATTACTTGTGATTTGAATGAGAACACGTTAAGCAGGAAATGTTTTGACTATTGTTGAACGATTCGAGATTTTATTAAACCATACTTATACTTGATGAATTGTTAATTTCTTAAGGCCTGTACTAATCAAATAACATGCTATGAGAGATGTATTGTTAAAGTCCAACGATGTCCCGACCACTAGGAGAATAGAATACAGCGAGGTAATGAAATAAAGGAGGCAACCATGACCATTCTAGTGAAATGGATGATGCCATACCATATTATGCAATGATGCATGGAAAAGGGGTTGCTCCCACTCATATAATTGGTTGTCGTTGGGTTGAAATGTTTACATGTTTAAACATTTGAGCATGAGAATGACTGCTGTTAATTTGGGCTTTAGCTATGTTCTATGAAATAAGTTGCAATTGCTAATTTGTCATTTCATTGGATGGTCGAAGGAATTACATGGCAAACTTGTAAAGTTTTATATTTAAATTCACACTAGTTTTGCTAAGCTATAAGGAGATCGTGAACATTAGTTGTCTCGTTTTGTTTGTTAGTATAGTTTGTAATGATATCGGGCTTGAATTTTAGAAGCCCAAAAAGACTAGTACTTTTGGTTTTGTAAAATTATTTTGGGATGTATGTATCTAAGTTTGCGCATGTTTCCTTAGAACTCCATGATGTAATTTTCACGCACTACCGCAAAATCTGATACTTACGCTGGTTACCATTCATTTGTTTATTTTATTTGTAAAAGTTCTAAACTTATTTTTATTTAGGCCTTAGTGAGTTTACCCATTGGTCGATTAGTAACCCATTCTACCCTGGAATGAGTCGTGACAAGAAACTGTTAAAAAACCTTTGGAGGTCGTTGTCTGATTTTTGATACCATAAATAAGATGTGCCTAATATTTGAATAAGCATGAAATCCACAGTATTAGTCACTTGGAGATTTGAATGTGGTACTTGAATTGTCCCCTGTTATTACTCTTGATATCAACTCTGTCGTTGTAATATTTTAAACAAAAATAGGTTGTGCGTCTCCCTTGCCAAATAGGCAAAGCCTGGATTAAGAAACATTGAAGATAGAAAAATGAAAAGGGAAAAATTGCAGGTACCTAAAAAGTTTATAAAAAGAATCTATTATATATTCACAATAATAGAGGGAGAAAGAAGCTTTACCTAAGCACTCAAGTAGCAGAATCCAATAATAGAGGGAGAAAGCATTAACAATAGTCAAACCAAGGTAACTAACAAACTTAATACTTTGATTCAGAAATTCAAATTGTCACTTGAAACAGCCATAACTTGGAGCTGAAATGTGACTTTAAAAAGGGAAAATTAAATGGTTTGAACTCGGTTCGAACGGATGGCTCCGTTTTTAAATCATCCGGTTCGAACCCAGTTTACATCATTCGGCTCAATCAGCAATAGCCCAGGTCATGTCATTCTCGAAGATCCAGTGACACACCTCTATTTTGCCCGGACCCAAACCCAAAGCTATGAAAGCTCCATGACCCGCGCTCCAAGCTGATGTATCCACGTGACAGATGGCAACTCCGTGATTGATTTTGGCTTTAGTTATCGGGTCCAAAAGATCCGCCTCGTAGACCCGAACCTTTGGAACCGAGTGACAGTAATAAAGTAAGAAGGGGAACAAACTCTGGTGACAAGAAACCGACTTCGTGATCTTTCCGCCGTTGATTTTGCTGACTTTTCCGATCATCACGTCCTTCTTAGACCCCTCTGTATTCTCTGTAGTACGAACCACCACGTTTCGACCTAAGATCGAGATCGAAAAGTCGATCATGTCCTCTGCGGAACCCACGCACCGCTTAGTCTCGCCGGCGCTGGGAGCCTTCTCGCACTCGCTGAGCGCCGCCGCGAGTATACTCTCCATGCTAGAGTTTTCTCCGGCGTGAAATATTTGCTTCAGCTCCGAAATCTTCGACGTCGAAAACGGTAATTTCGAAGAAATCACTCGGGGCAGGAAAGATCTTTGGGGCATTTTATCCCGAATGTCAGGCATTGGCATCACAGTTCCCGTCTTCAACATTCTTTCCCTGAAGAATTTACCCGGCTCCACCCATTTATTCACAACATTACCCCTCTTCGCCATTGAAGTAGCAGTCGATTTAGTTGCAGAAGTTTCGTTAACGTATTTCGAAAACGAAACACCGGCTTTAGCGTAATCGGAGAAGGTATTGTTTACGCCGTAGGTTTTAAAACCGACGGAATGACCCGACGCCCCCTTTCCATATCCGGTGAATTTGTCCGTACCTTCGTTGAATGATTGTCCGTAATTTACGAAATTAACCTTCGCCGAATTCGAATTCTTCGCGTACGATTTGAATGAATCGTCACCGACATTAGATTGGTCTCTGTAATTCTTGAAACTATCAACAGCCGCGTTTCCGCCGTCGCCGTAGTTCTTGAAATTGTTCTGTGGCACGTTCCCGTCAGATCCGTAGGTCGTGAACGAATCGTTGGCTCCATTCGCTGTTTCACCGTATCCATTGAAATTCGATCCAATCACGTTCGAGCTCTTTCCGTAGCTATTGAAGCCGTTAACGGCGCCGTTTCCATTTTTCCCATAGCTGCCAAACGACTGGTCCCCTGCATTGGCGAAATCGCTGTAGGACGCGAACGACTGTTCCCGTCCGTTGGCGTCGGAAGAGTAGGTGGTGAATTTGAGGTTCGGGACGTTGATGCTATCGGCGTAATTGTTGAATTTGCCGGTGCCTCCGGTGGCGGTGGTGCCATAAGTGTTGAACTCCTGGTCGGCGACGTTGGTGTCAGGGGCATAATTGGAGAACTTATCTCCATGGCCGACGGAGTCACGGCTGTACCGCCGGAACGAGTCGAGCGGAAGGTTCTCGCCGTCCGAGTAGTTCTTGAAGGAGTCGACTCCGCCGAGTCGGTCAGTGCCATAATTGGTGAAGTTCTTGTCCATGTACAAGACGAAATTGACGTTTTGGTCATGCTTTTCGAGGCTGGGCGATAAATCGGGGAAGCAGAGTAAATTCGCCGAGGAACAAAAGGACTGGAGGCGGGTGGAGAGTGCGTTTTGGTTGGCGAGTTTCGAAAAAGTCGCCGATTCCACGGCGCTTAATGGGGACGCCTTTTTGATGAGGAACGACGGTTGTGGCAAGTCGTTTGAGATCTGAATCTTCCAGTAACGGATCAGAAACGCCTTTGGCGTGAATGGGTTAACACTTCCGGCAGAAATCTTAGCGGTATTATCGCCGGCACCGGCAACATCCACCTACATTGCCGTATTAAAACATATAATGCATAGTATTAAGAAACAAAAATTTTGAAATAATACACAGAGGACGGATTGATTTGAAAGTAATAAAGATAAATTGAAGCTTACATTGAGATATGAGAGTAAGTAGAACAAGAAGGATAAGTAGAAGATAGGACTCATTGGCATAAGTTTGTGCACTCTCTTTTCTTTTAGTGAGAGAGGAGGGAGAGGGTAGTGAGAATGTTGGTGGGTTACTTTTGGATGGAGGCTGCATTTTATATTTGAACTTCAGAGAGAGAGAGAGAGAGAGAGAGAGAGATGAACGGAGAGACAGAAGCAATGTGTATTAACAAACAAATTGGGTCCTTGCTTTTGTAAGCATGATCTGGTATTATGTTAGTTTTTGGGAAAATGAGCCTTTCTCAAAAATAATTATCCACATATGGTACCAATTTAAGAATTCCTCATTACATGTAACTACCCAAAATATTCATGAAAACATGGTGAGTATAGAAAGTTTTGTGGTTTCGTCCCTAGATATATAATTTGGAGTCTTACAATTCATATCAGTGTTTCGGTGGGAGGAATCCATTCGTTGTTTGTTTCTGAATAGGACGGAGGTACTCAGACCCGCCTTTAACTCATTCATTGTTTGTTTCCCAAATTTTACCTCCAAATTCAACCCGATTTTTGGAACTCAAATTCAAACGGGGAGAATTGAATCGAATCGGACTAAATTGTCATCCCTAGTTGACTTGCTCTTTAGAGGATCTTAACTTGCACCTTTCCACTCAATAATTTACTCTCTCATGATCATTGACTTGCATTTCAATAACTCCACGGGTAAAATAATCTAGCTATATAGCATGTCTTCCATGTTTTTATCATTACTTTTGTTTCCACCTTTTTTTTTTTTTTTGAATTTAAACACTTGAGATCATATTTATTATGTAGGATTCCATGGAAAAATTTGTTGGGTGTCTTCCCCATGTGGGAAATCATTTTGTTTCCCATGAGTGTCTCCCTTTTGTAGAACCCAAGGAGCACCTTGAGCCGCCATTTTGTTTTTTCCTTGAAGCTTCCTTGTGCCTATAAATTGTAATGGTGTGTGTTTGTGGCCATGGAGAAGATTGTGAAGGCAGTGAGAGAGAGAGGAGAAAATCTGTGTGTGTGAACTTGAGAGAGTTGTGTGTGAGTGTGAGAGTGTATCTCCTCCATTGTAATCTCTTGTTCATAGTGAAATCTCTCCCGTGGACGTACCCGATTTTGGGGAACCACGTAAAAATTGTTTGTGTTCTTTGTTTCATTTACGTGTGCGTGTTGGTGTGTTGAATCGATCCTAACAAGTGGTATCAGAGCGAGGTTGAGCGTAGGAGCCCACTGACAAATCTGCCGTTTTTTTGAAGTGTTCGAAAACAGATTTTGACCACACGGTTGTGTTCGTCACGACGAGACGAAGCCGGAGAAGTTTTCCCGGTCACCGTCCGACCACCGGAGAAGCCGCACGCGCCGGGAGAAGGAGGCGCGTGGACGCGCGTCAGATCTACTCGCGCGCGTGTATTGCACGCGCCGTCTGGAGGTAGAAGAAGGCCACGTCATCTGCTGACGTCAGCGCCACGTCAGCGATTGGTGGTCCAGTCAGCGGTCAGAGGAGTGCCACGTCAGCGGTCAGAGGTCCAGTCAGGCGGATTTTGCCACGTCAGCGTCCAGGTGTCAGAGCTTTGCCACGTCATCAGAGGTGCTGAGTTGGTGGACAGGTGTCAGTGCCACGTCAGCGATAGTGCACAGTCAGCGCTCAGTCAGCAATGAATATTCCTTTTGCTAAGGAATATTCCAGATTGGTTGTTTTGCGATTTCAGAGCCGTTTCAACTCCGATTTCGACGAAATTATAGTGTTTTCCGGCTAACTCGAGCATTCCGGATCCAACGGCGTGGTCCGTTTCTCGAGATCTGACTTCCTCGTTGGAGCAGTGGTGTATTTTCAGCCCGAGGGGTTATATTTCAAGTTTTTGAGCCGGTTCGGATAAGCTATGGCGGGGAAAAGTACTGGTTTTGTGATAGAACCCTTTAATGGGCATAATGATTTTACTCTTTGGCAACAAAGAGTGAAAGATGTCTTGACGAGAGAGGGCTTGGTGAAGGCCCTTAAGAAAAAGAATGAGAAACCGACGGGGATGGAGAATGAAAAATGGGAAGACATGAGAGAGCTTGCAAATAGTACTATCCGATTGTATCTCGGGAATAGTACTCTTCGTGAAGTCATCAACGAAACTGATCCGGCAGAGACTTGGGAGAAGTTGGAGAGTAGGTACAAGTCCAAGTCTTTGACGAATCGGTTGTCGTTAAAGAAACAGTTGTATGGGTTAAATATGTCCGAGTCTGGAAGCTTTAATGAGCACTTGGATGAATTTAATCGCCTAATTACGGAGTTAGAAGCAATTGGTGCCAAGATTGAGGAGGAAGATAAGGCGATTATATTGTTGGTTTCATTGCCACCGTCATATGAGCATATTCGGACCACATTGATGTTTGGGAAAGACACACTCACACTTGATGAGGTTATTGCTACACTCCTCTCCCATGAGTTGATGCGAAGGAAGGAGAGTGAGAAGTTCTCGGAGGAGCGTGCCTTGGTTGTAACCGATAGTGGTCAAAACCGAGGTAGAAAAAATGAGAGGCACGGTGGATCAAATTGGAGGTCTCGTTCACAATCCAAGGGGCGTTCACATTCACGAGGTGGTGAGTCTCGATGGGTTGAAAAGAGAAAATGTTTCTTTTGTGAAGAAGACGGGCACATAATGAAATTTTGCCCAAAACTTAAAGCGAAGATAGATGAAGAGAAAGACAAATCCAAAGTGGCGGTTGTTGAGAGCTTAACCGAAAGTGAAGGTGATTTGCTCATGGTGACTTCGGAAGGTACGGAAAAATTTGATTGGGTTATTGATTCCGGTTGTTCCTTTCATATGTGTGCAAATAGAAATTATTTTTGTACGTATGAGGCTTGTGATAGAAGTACCGTGAGGATGGCAAACAACACGATGAATAAGGTTGTTGGCATGGGTATGGTACGGTTTCGAATGGCCGATGGAAGATTTGTGAGATTGACGGGAGTCCGACATGTGCCGGGATTGAGAAAGAACTTGATTTCGTTGGGAATGCTACATTCCAATGGTTGTAGCTTTGTGTCAAGCGATGGAGTTCTTGAAGTGTTCAAAAATGAGAAAGTGGCGATGCAAGGAAAGTTGGTTGGCAATTTGTACAAGCTTCAAGGCCGTGTTGAGGTGCGACGAGCAAATGTTGGGTACCGAGCAAGCAAAAGGGATAGGCGTCAGGTTACACAAGTGTGGCGTGTAAAGGCGCAAGCAAATGAATTGCAATGTTTGGAGAGCAACATTAAAAATGAAGTGCATGCATTGATGAGCTCGGATGGAGCTTCGTTTGGAAAAATTGAGGATGAGAAAATGAGTGGAAGAAGAAGGGTTACTTTTGCAACCAATTTGGTTGCCGATGTTTTCGGATAGGCACCCAAGTGAGGGGGTGCGAGTCACCTAAATGAGGGGGTGGCAAGAACGGAAGTATGGACCACATGGGGTCGAGGGGGTGATTGTTGGGTGTCTTCCCCATGTGGGAAATCATTTTGTTTCCCATGAGTGTCTCCCTTTTGTAGAACCCAAGGAGCACCTTGAGCCGCCATTTTGTTTTTTCCTTGAAGCTTCCTTGTGCCTATAAATTGTAATGGTGTGTGTTTGTGGCCATGGAGAAGATTGTGAAGGAAGTGAGAGAGAGAGGAGAAAATCTGTGTGTGTGAACTTGAGAGAGTTGTGTGTGAGTGTGAGAGTGTATCTCCTCCATTGTAATCTCTTGTTCATAGTGAAATCTCTCCCGTGGACGTACCCGATTTTGGGGAACCACGTAAAAATTGTTTGTGTTCTTTGTTTCATTTACGTGTGCGTGTTGGTGTGTTGAATCGATCCTAACAAAATTTAGCCTTGATCTAAACATTTAATTTTTTAACTTCAAAACTATAATTCATTCAAATAAAAAATTAAATATTTAGGTCATATACTTATTGATTAAATATTTTCGTGGAACCCTAATAAGTTAAACCCAAACAAAGCAAAGATTTTAGTTATCGAAAAGAAATATCAAAATGATCCCACAGAGTAAAAAATGAACAAATTTGTTCTTCTCAACTTTGGAGCGTGCTGTGAGTTGAGGGCACATTATATTCCATGCTCTTTTATTTGGGTTTCAAATTATATATTTTGTCTGACTTATTGATGAGCATGTCGTTCACATTAAAAAATAAAAACAATCAAACATTGAAACTGTGAGTGGGTGACCTTTCTTTAAACAGGAAAGTTAATACCTCGGCTATGGGAGAATGATATCCTTTCTTCGCTTTGTAGACCTAATTATTTGCAGTACAAGAAACCATCAAGAAACCCTCCACTTTTGTGGCAGGAAGTCACTACGATGATTAAGTCAGTACTTGAATTAAAGATAACTCTCATTACAATGCAAATTTCACACTCGGGTTGTGTCTTTATTTATAGATTGTCTCTAATTCGTCATTCGAAATAGATTAGAATTGGCTTTTATTGTCTACTAACAATACAAGTCTGATCTGAACTTTTTAGGCACTTATCTTCTACTGTTAGAGCTTAAAACCTCTAATTCATCATTGTAAGTTGAATTGACTTGACTTAGGACCAGTCGTCCTTATATAAACTGTTCTATGGGATTATTAGGATTTGTTATTATGTTTAACTCAATGCTGTTAACTGCCTTTTTTAAGTCGACTAACTTGTTAATTGACTTTCTGAAGTCGACTAGATTGTTATCCACCTCGACAACAAGCATATCCACAAGATCATGCTCTTGCCGAGCTGCTAATCTTTGATTTAATTAATTCAAGAAAACTCCATAAATCTTAACCAAATTTTACCTCTTTCAATTGCCTCCAATTTTGTCTCCTCCTTGTTGAGCTAATGGAGTACACAAAAGTTATCCAAATTCTTTGATTTCTATGCTCCGATAAATATCTCTGATTCATCCATTGGAATTCGTACTATTGCATTGAATGCGATAAACACATGTGGCAATTTTTTTAGAAATCGACGCGCTTTTCACACGTGTGGAATCCAAACGGTGCAAGTATGCTTACAAACTGAAAATTCATTTTTACTCTTTACCTTTTTAGCTACACTCTTCCCATTCCTGTTCTTTGTCTTCCTCTACATTTACTATTCTATGTCGTCTTGAATTCTTGAGTTTCTCAGTCTTCTCGAATTCATCTCAAGGTTCCCTTCTTGTCTTTGTAAGTCTTTTCCGTCCCTTTTCTCCTTTGCTCATTTTTGAACTTCCTTATCCCAGCCATGGGGATCAATAATCAAATGCTAGAAACTCTTGCAAAAATGGAGGAGTTCCACAATAGCACTATGTATATCCGCTTAAGGGCAATAACTGAGGGTGCGGTTAGATTCCCTCTCCATTCTGTTTTGGGTAGGGTTCTTCACCATAATCGACTCAGTCCGAGGCAATCGATCAATACCATTAAAATAGTGATGTCCATAGTAGAACCAAATAGAATTGTAGGAATTAATTTGGGGCTATAAGACATCCAATACAACTACGACATGGTCAAGTCTCATACTAAAATGTACTACCTCAAGATTCACAAAGACCGATAAAAACTACTCACGCACCTCTATGATTAAAACTGTGGAAACGATGATGACTTTTTGGTAGTATTGGGCAATTGGGAGTTCAACTCCAATGAACTAGAGAATCAAAGACTTTGTATTCCAAAAAGATTTGAAAAACATCAGCACTAACTCTTTTTCATATTTTGTTTGATTTCTTACTTCGGCCATTATTTTGACTACTTGTTGCCTACTTATGTATTGCCAGATGCCAATTACAATAAGAGAAGAATTAAAGCCGCAACTTGACCTGGAGATTTGAAACTTGTTTTGGACTACACCAGTCCAAAGAACAACGCGACAACAGCCATGCTCCCGAGTTTCTTCTATGCTATAACTCAAGCTATCGTGGCTTTATCAATCGTCCTTCCAATGTCACTGTAGCTGAGGAACAAACGGAGGACCTGATCCTAGAAGGAATTGCACTCCCCTTCTTGAGAGAAGACGATCGGGTTACCATTGTTGCCACTACTGCAAGTCCTTCAACATCGATCGCAAATTCATCTTCATCTTTTCGTACTCCAACCTTTCTTCCCAATCTGACAATTTACCCCCAACCCCTTCTTTTCCTAATTAGTCGACATCAAGAGACGAAGCTGGATATGACAAAGTTGTTATGGAGTGCGATAACAAAATGACTATGATGTGGGATCGGTTGAACCTCGAAGGGGCTAAAAGGAAGTCAAAGGGAAAAGCCACACTTGACCCAAGTCTCTCTAATGGTCCCTAATCCTTTTTCCACCCTGCTAATTAGTGTTGATAATGACCCTCCCCTCTTGGGATAAGAAGACACTTGAGAAGAAATACTATAATTGTCCTTCCAAAAACATCATACCCACTAATGTGGAAGCCTGGGATCCCAGATAACTCTTGCTGGACATTTTCCCGTAACTGTCTAAGACTCTGTAAAGAACTTCAAGGCTGACCGAGCTATGGCCGAAGCACTGTTTAGCCGAAGGACATGGAGACTTTGAATTCCATTAATGATGACTCATTGGTTGGGTCCATGTTTTCCTACACCCTTGTAGTAAGTTCATTCTCTTTGTCTTCGTATACTTAATAATCCTTGCTTTGTCCAACCTTTCCTTATCAACTATTATTTGTTGCCTACCAAGCTGTCCATATAGCAACCATGATGCTAGATAGGTTTGCAAAAAAGGATGAGATTGGCTGAGTTCATCATGCCAACTAAGTTGAATGGCGAAGGAAATTTAATGATTATAGGGAAGCTGCTAAAGCCAACTTGAGGAGGGCAATTGCTGTAGAGAATTGAGTTTTTGATCTTGAAAAGCATCTTGTCGAGTAGAAGAGCCATATTGATTCCAAAATAGGACTGATGAAAATGGACAGCAAAGCTGCCTGCAAAGAAGGCATAGCTGATGCAACCAACCACTTTGAGAACCGCTATTCATTTTAGGCCATTGCCCATATGTTTGAACCATTGTTCATTCTAGGCCAATGCCTTTAGGCCTTTGCCCGAGCTATTGGGCCCTTGCTTCAACTCCTAGGCCATCGCCCGTGATTTGGACTACTGTCCCGAACCATCGCCCATTTAGCTCGGCTGAGAGACTAATGCCTCCCTTTTTGTTTGACCAAGAGACCAATGCATCTTAGATTTGGACTTTTGTCTAGGATTGTTGCCCTTGAACCAATGGCCAGAACCATTACCTCACTCTTTCTATCTCAGTTGAGGATTGCTCCCAGCAAGGGAGTGAAGGCTTACCTTTGTTGCCTTGCTAAAAAATCCACAAAGTACAAAGAAATTATAAAAATCGAACTCTTTATTAATCTCACAAAAATCTAAACAAAATTTCTAAGAAAAAACTGGAAAATAAAATAAAAACTTTACTAAAATTTTTTTGTAAGGTTGAAAACATTCCAAGTTCTTGGAACCTCTTTGCCATCTAGATTGACAAGTTTGTAGGCACCTTTATCGAGCTTGGCAATCATTATATATAGGCCCTCCTAGTTTGGCCTTTGCTTTCCATCAGCTAGATCCTTAGTATTTTCAAGCAAGTTTTTTAGCACTAATTCCCCATTCTAAATTTTCTTGGATGGACATTTTTGTTGTGGAACTTGGGAAGATGCTTTTGGTAAGATGCTAGTTTGTTGAGTGCTCGTTCTCTTTTTTCTTCATCTAAGTCAAGTTTCATAGTCAATGCTTTATTGTAGCCCCCGTACTCAAGCAGTTCCGTTTGAATAGTGAAAAGGCCAACTTCTATAAAATTACTCTCTCTGAACTATATTCTAGGGAGTATGTGATTGCCCCAGTAGGTTGTCTTGGAGTGGCCTTGTATGGCCATAACACAAGTGGAAGTTCATCCACCCATCTCTTTTTGCCTTCTCTAACCTTTTCTTGATCCCCTTAAGAATTATTTTATTTATGCCTCTACTTGCCCATTGCTTTGTGGATATCCCACTAAAGCATAAAAGGATTTGATAGAAGGATTTAAAATTGTCTTGAAACTAGGTTCCATTGTCGAAAACAATGACATATGGTATCCAAAACCTGGTGATGATATTCTTCTAGACAAACTTTTTGAAATTATTCTACTGATTTTGATAAGTGGTTTTACCTCAATACACCTGGTGAAATAGTGTGTGCCAACCATAAAATACTCCCTCATGCCCTTGGCCTATAGGAGTGGTCCCGCAATGTCTCAGTCCCATTGGGCAAATGACCAGAGCTTCTTAATGATGTCAAATCGAGAGTTGGTGTATATACGATGGGAGAGAACTTCCTGCACCTTTCACACATTTGTAGATACACCTTGGCATCTTCTAGCATGTATGGCAACCAATAACCTTAAGAAATTTCTCAATGAGTAATTAACTTGCCTTTTGCATGGCTGAACTAGGTTGAGGTGTACGTAGATATGATCATGTGAGGAACTTCTTATACAATTGGTCGTGGGGGATAATAAGAACATAACAGACTTAACTATAATTTTGTGTGCTTGTTTTTGTCCTCTGGTTATACCTCGTCTTAAAGAGTGCAATGATTGGATCCATCAAACTGGGGTTGAGTTCAAGGTCCAAAGCTTTGTTAGTCACTGGAACCTCTAATGCTTGGTCAGTCTATTGAATCGACATATATTATTCAAGGGAGATCTGCTGAAATTGCCAAGGCCAAGCAAGCTAAGGCATCAACATGCTCATTCTGCATTAAACTCACTTGGAAAATCCTTGTCGTAGAAAAATTTTTAACTCCTCCTTAGGCTTCTCGGCATAAGAGGTCATCTTCTCACCTGTAATAGCATATTCCCCATATAGCTGGTTGATAGCTAATTGGGAAGCTTTTTGGCCCCAAGATTGCAAGTGCACTTCAGTTTGCAAATTAGGGTTTTATATTCGATGATGTTGTTTGAAGCACTGAATTGAGAGAAATAGATTATTTGAAGGACAAACCTTCTAAATCAAACAAAACTATCCTGACCCCAGAACGCTTAGTAGAGGTTGAGCTATCCACGAACAACTTTCAATGAAGAATTCTGTCGCTGGCCAGATCTGGCAATACTTCCAGTTAAGGGGTGGTAGTTCTACCTCTACCGAGATGTCATCCTCATGGTTTGGTGAAAACTCGACAACAAAGTCAGCCAAAATCTTTTCCCTTCACCACCATTTTGGGGAGATAACAAATATCGTTCTCGTTAAGTTTCATTGACCACGCCCCTACCCTACTCGAGAGGTGTGCTTTTCTCAAGACATAACCAGTAGAGTGTTTGGTGGGTAAGAAAATAATATTGTTGCTTTCTAAAGGCTATAACTAAAGCCAATATTAACTTCTCCAAGGCTGCTGAGCAAAAAAAACTTCTCCAAGGCTAAGTACCTTTTCTCTGAGTCTAGAAATGCCTTGCTCGCATAGTACACTAGCTTCTACTTGGCACCACACTTCCTACTAAGAATAGCATTAACAACATGCTCAGAGACAACAAATTAAAGTTTTAGGACATCCTCGAGTTTGGGAGTTGTGATAAGAGGTGGGAAAGCCAAATACCTCTTGATGTATCGAAAGGCCTTCTCACATTCTTCTCTCTAATAGTATTTTAACTGTTCTTTAAGTTATTGGAAGAATGACTTGCAATGGTCTGATGATCGGTTAATGAATCTATTGAGTGATGTTATCATTCTGGCTAACCTCTGGACTTCTTTTGTTGTTTGTGGACCCTGCAAAATTTTCAAAGTTATAATCTAATTAGGGTTGGCTTTTATACCTCAATGGGTGACCAAGTGCCCTAGAAACATTTCTGAACTCATGCCAAATGCACTCTTTGAACCATTAAGCTTTAGTTTATACTCCTTCAAAACTTGGAAAGTCTGACAGAAATCGATGATATTGGTCTCAACTTCTCTAGATTTTAGGATAGTATCATCTATGTACACCTCCATACTATTGTCGAGCAGAAATCTGAACTTCAACATAGCCAATCTTTGGTAGGTGGCTCTGGCATTCTTGAGCCCAAACGACATTACCTTGCAACAATACAACCCCCAAGGTGTAATGTTATTGAGATTCATGAAGTCCACACAGACTCTCCACTTTCCATTTTTTCTTTCTTGCCACCACAATGTTTGATAGCCACCTGAGATAGTAAGCTTCTCTAATGGCCCTGCCCTCAAGTAGCCGGTCCACCTCCTTAATTGCAGCCTCCGTATGATAAACCACTAACCTCGTTCATTTTTGAGACACTAGATTATGTATCAGGTTGACGTTCAAGTGGTGACAAATAATGTTTGGACCCACCCTGGGCATCTTCTTGGGGGTCTAGAAAACCACGTATGATTGATAAGGACCCCAACCAAAACATCATCATCTAGTTTGGGAAGTTCTTCTCCAATGAGAAAGAACCTCTCAATATCTAGCTCTTGTGTTAGAACCTGTTTGAGCTTCTTAACCACCCTATCTATCAAGTTCCATCCGACTTATTCCAAGACAGGTTGGTCTAAACTTTGATTGATTTGAGTTGCTTAGCTTTGGATTTGTGCTTGATAGAAGCCATAAAATAGCTTCTCAACATGTTTTAGTTTCCATGCACAGACTCTATTCCCTTTGGTCTCAAAAACTTGATATCCTAATGGTAGGTGGACGATATGGCCTCCATCTTGTGTAACCATGTTTAGCCATCGATGGCATTGTAGAGTGAGGGAATATCCACCACCAAAACATTCATGTCGATACTTACCTTACCAACCTGAACTGGGATAGTAACCAGACCCAATGGCTAAGACTGATTTTGTATTGAAGCCAATAACAGTAATGTCTGCTCTCTTAAGATCATCTTGGGTGAGACCCATCTTCTTGAAGGCTCAAAAATAAAGTCTCTCTTGAACTGCACTAATTGACAAGTGTTCTCTTCGTGCCAAACTTGCCAAGCTTAAAGGTAGCAACCAATGCATCATTGTGAGTGAACTGAAATCCCTTGAGATCATTTTTGGTGAAGGAGATCTCAATACTCTCTACTCCATTTTCTAGCCCAACTATAAGACACGACGTTGGTGTCAGCCTTGCGTCTTTGCGCCCTAGCCTCCTTCTCGTTGGCCGATTGGATTACCGCATGAATGACGTGGATGGTGGTTGTTACCTTCGTGTCTCGCTCTAAGGCATCAAACATGTTGGCCTACTTTTGCCCTTTAGCATCCTATCCTTTTTCGGCAATATTTTTTTTGAGGTGACCGACCTTAAAAAATTCTTCAAGGAACCTCTTCAAGGCCTTGCATTCGTTTGGGTCACCATCATCCCTAGTGGCCTCTAGTAGAGCTCCTCCCTAAAGCAACTAGATCTTTTTATAGACCAGGGTGTTAAAAATAGTCTTTATAGTCTTGAAAGCTTAGGTCCAGACACTTTATATTCTCTTTGCGAACGTCAACTCGTTCTTTTCCTCTCTCGACCTTTTGCTCTATTGGTTGGCCTCACTCACCATGTTGCTCTTATGGCTTTTGGGGGGCCCTTTTTCGGACTCACAGATAATCTCCTCCTCTAACTTGGCATATTGATTCTTCACTCTAATCATGAGCTCGGACACTGTCTCTACTGCGTTGAGGGTTAGGGATTTACATAACTTTTCACAAGAAAGTAAGTTGACCCTAAAGGTGGTCACCGTATGTTTCTTGCTACAATTATCAATTTTGTTATAGATGACACAATACCTGCTCTCAAACCTCTCTAAGGGTATCATTAGATCTCTTCTTCAAAGCCATAGGAGCGTCTAACTCCTTTGGTTGAGTCCTACTGGCAAAGAACATGCTACAAATTGCTCGAGTAACTGTCTCCAACTCGTAAAAGAACAAGGGGAGCTTATGAAATCAGTTGAGGCCAATTTTTCCAGGCTTAAGGCAAAGACCCAACAATATAAATTCTCACTGCCAAGATGTACAAACATCACCTGTAGGAACCCTTTAATGTGATTCATAGGGCCAGTCTTGCCATTGCAAAGATGGAACTTTGGACAGATGCACATTTTGAGCAAGGCCATCATCTCTATAGCTTTTGATAGAGGAGAAGACACTAGTTGTTTTAGTGTGTTCTTCATGGTTTCTTGTTCTGGGCGGCGCACCTCGTGCTATTGGTACAACCATTTCCTCATGTTAGGATGGTTAAGCAGAGCTCGTATGTGTCGCGCGAACTTTTTCCTTCTTGGTTATCTCATGAATCACCTCCTGTTGGAGGCCACCCCATTCTTCCTTATTTTGGGAATGCTCCTAGTATCATGGTGGCTCTAAATGGTCTTCGCACGCCTATCTCGACCAGTGTTTACCAAGCATTCCTGATCACAGGCCCATTTAAGGTCCCTGATTTGCCTTTCTACCCTCTAATAGTAATGCTAATTGAGGTCACTTATGTCGTCATCCCACCTTCGTAACCTTTTCCTTGTGCTAAAGTCCCTTTCAGACTTATCCTTTAATCTAGTGCGGCAACTCCCACGGGTTCGAGATTCTCTCCCTTCCCTTGGGGGGGTCCTCCAACTCGCGTCCCGGTGCTCCTACCAATGGGTCCTGTGGTGCATCACTTAATGGGCCCCAAGATAGGTCTCGTGGTGGAACTATCTTCTTGACCAAGTCTGAGGCAGAGATTTTTACTTCTCTTGGTCTGTTGCTCCTTTTGTGTTTTGGTTTTGTGGTGTTCCTATCATGAGATCTAAACTTTTTTACAAATGGCGCCAATTGTAAGTTGGTGTTTTTTCTTTAAACTTGCAAGTTAATAACTTAGCTATGGTAGGATGAATATCCTCTCTCTCTCTCTCTCTCTCTCTCTCTCTCCCCCCTTGGTAAACCTAATTATCTACAAGAGAGAAAACAATCAAAGAACCCTCTGCCTCTATGGTGGAAAGGTACTTCGATGATTAAGTTAGTGCTTGAATTATAGATAAATCTCAATATCAATGTGTAGTCACAATTTACAGTGTACCTTTCAACCTGGGTGTGTATCCTTATTCGTACATTGTCTGAATAATTAATTCGAGTTTTATCTAGTCTCTAATTCCTCATTAGAAATGAATTATAAGTGCTTTTTGATTGTCTAATAATAAGACAATTATGATCTGGACTCTCTAGACACTTTTCTTCTACTGTTAAAGCTTTATTCGGCCTCAAACTCCTCATTCTAAGTTGAATTGGTCTAGAACTCCTTGGCCTTAGTTGATCTGAATTGTTCATGAGATTATTAGGGTTCTTTCTTATCTTTAACTCTATTTTGTTAACCACCTTTGTGATGACCTGAGCTTCGATGTGCTATTTTTATTACTTTTGGTCTATTCTAAAAATCCTAGATTGATTGAGGAAGGAGAACGAGTGCCTAGACGGAAGATTTGTGCGATGAGAACAACTAGAAAGTTATTGAGGACATTGAGAGCATCGCATAGAGCCCATGATCAATCATGCATGCGGAGTATTCGAGGGTTTTTCCATCACAATAGTATATTTTGTGTTTTTAATTGAATAAGGTAGGATTTCATGTTGATTTACATTGCGATATTATGTAGATCGTGTTTATTTTAATGAAATTTATGTGGTTTTTGGAGTGTGATTGAGCCATGCATGATTTGTGGTGTTTTCGTACGTATTGGACAGTTAGGTTATAGAAGTGAAGGTAAAAAACGTGGTGTGTTCGACAGAACAGAATCTAAAATTTTGTCTAGGCCACTCGAGCGAGCTATAGGCCACTCAACGACCTCCTTAAAATTTCAGCACTCTATTTTGGACATTAGACTTTTTTTGGCTGCTTGAGAGAGCTCCTGGCCGCTTGAGCATTGGTTAATGTTAGTACATATAAGCATGCATGGATATCAGATACCGAGTAGATGATGGCCCGACGGTCGAAGCAGCCCATGAATTCGACTTGGTTTCCTTGCGATTCCTCCGGTGAATGACCATGAAACTACTGGGTTAAGAGGTGGCCCGAAGGTTGGGGTAGCTAATGAACTCTATGATAGAGTCCCCAATGTGGGCTGCCCGTGGTGCAAGACCATCAAAATTATGCATGAGTCGCACGTCGAGCATGATAGCATTATGGTTATATGTTCAGTCGTTTAGCTTCCCATTTAATGCATAAGATATTATGTTTTTATGTAAACTAATAATTTTCAGGTGATGACATGGATCCGAGGACTTAGACCTCGAGTTTGGAGATGATTCAATGTGTTAGACAAGATCTATGGTTTATGCAATATTGTTATGTTTTAGATCTTTTAGACTTTGATTTAGTTATTCAGGCATTGTGGGCCTATTTCGATTTATTCATGTTCAGTATTGACCATGTTAAAGTTAATGTCCTCAATCTTGGGTGATGGAATAATCCTATTCGCCCTATTCCAACACCTACAATCTTGGGTGATGGAATAATCCTAACTTCAGATGGCTAGACTATCTCAAGGTCCTCTTAGCTTTCAAAATTAAGGCCTAGTTGGTTTTCAAAATCAACCTTCCACCTACCACCCGACTTCTTATTCGCAAGGATAGGGACCACCTCGGTATCCCCCTAATGTTCAACAATAGTATAATCCTTCGGAACCTTCTATGGGTCCCAATGCATACCAACTGCCCGTTAAGTAGAATCTAGAGTATTTACTATAAACTTTCATGCAAGAGCAAAACTCCATTAATGAGGAGATTTCCAAGTCATTGGAGATGTTTGATCCCAAGTAAACAAATGGATTACATTGATGGAGGCAATATAAAAAGAGAATGGTAGGTTTCTTTCCCAATCACAAGCTAATCCCCAGGTACAACATTATGTGAGTGGTTTGCCCCATCTAATTTTAATGTTGAACAAGTCTAGTCCATCACGACTTTGATGAGTGAGAAAGAAGTAGATAAGACTATTCCACCAAAAGTTTCCGTCTTTAGGCTCCTATTCTGAGTTCTACACCCGATGAGCCGACTTGTGATCCATCGCACCCATCCATTTCTAGTTCCAATGTTGTTCCTATTGGAGACCCATTATCTCCATGTGTCCATTTCCATCACCTTTGTTTTATAGCAATTATGAGCACAGCTCAAAACCATACATGTTGTTGAGATCTATGAAGTGTTTAAACAAGTAAAGGAAAATATTCCACTACTATATGCTATTAAGCAGATACCTTCACACACCAAATTTTTGAAAGATTTTTGCACCATCAAGTGCAAGAACCATACCCGAAGAAGGTATTCTTTACCCAACAAGTGAGTTCTACCATCTAGACTCCCATCACTCCCAAGTACGAGGACCCAACTTGCCCTACCATTTCCATTTAGTTTGCTGCCATACTTTGTGCATGACCAACTCGGGTTGGAGAGTTGAAGCCGACCTCTGTAACCTTTCAGTAAGCAAACCAAAGCATTAAGGCATGAAGAGGAGTGGCAGAAGATGTGTTGGTACATGTGGACGATTTTGTCTATGCTATTGATTTTATTGTTCTCTATATGTGCCAAATGTCAAGTTTACAAGCCCAAATTCCTATCATACTCCGAAGGCCATTCCTGGCTACATCTGATGCTATGATCCATTGTTATAACGGGCTATTGAACATTACATTTGGGAATATGAAGCTAGAATTGAACATATTCTGGTAATCTAGTCGGGGATGATGATGAAATCTATAATGTGAGTTTCATATATGTACTAGACCAAGTGACAAAAGTCCTAAATGAAGACTCACATTCAGTCCCAGATCTTTTCGAAGCTTGGCTTACTGCCAAAGAAGAGGTAGATTATCTTTGCTCTCTCCTCAGCCAATAAGGGGTCATGAGCACGGGAAGTGGGAACCAACTATCGAACCACTACCTCTAGACAACCAATTTTTTCCATTGGTGCTCTAAATTTTCGTGAGTGATTAGAAGTCGTTTCCCCTAGTAAGTTTGAATACTCTCCTGATGGGATGCTCTCCACTCACAAGGATCACCAAGGGAGTAAACTATTGAGATGCTCCACCAAGCAACATCAGGCTCATAGTTGGCAGTTGGGAAAGGACCACTTTCCTCTACCTTTTATCAATAGAATCTTTGTAAGGAAATATGGCCAATATGTTTATAATCACATTGTGGTCTCATTGGAAGACCAAGTAGAGCCGAACATTGCGTTTCTATTTAGAATGTTCCCATTGGAAGTTTTGAGCCCAGTTTATCTAGATGACCATACCATTGTCCGTAGCAAGTCATGGCGCCATTTATGTAGTTGATTTCCTTGTCTGATCTTTTCTACACAAATGGCATGCGTCTGGTTGAAGACGTTAAACTCAGCGCTGCATTAGAGGTAACTAATGATTTTTTATTTATTTTTATTTGTATTTTTGGACTAACTTGGTAATTAGTTCTTGTTGTTGTGGAGTCATTGTACTATTAGTAGGTAGTTGGTAGTTAAGTCTTTGTAGGGTGTACACATTACGGCACCAGCCTTGGTAGTTTGCATCTAAGCTAGGGTGGTTGAGGTATTTAGGAGCCCAAAGTCATGGGTTTAAATATGTATTATAGTCATAAGTACAAAATCCCCATGATGATTCTTTTCACAAATTGGAAACGAATGTGTGCATCTTTGGAGCTTTCGTAATGATGGAAGGAGTAAGTGGTGGAAAATCCTCAAACTTGGTCAAGGTATATGGTGGTTGGCTGTCCCCCTAGCAGGTATGATCGCCCCTCTCTTATGCTTCATAGTACATTATCTTCTTGAATAGAGGATAATGAAAACATTATGTTGGGCGGAGAGGTTAGCTCTTGTATCAGTTATGTTTGTACAAAAAGTTTCAAAGGTGTGTTTTGTTTTAATTTTCCCTGTATAGTATCTTGAGTCACTTGTCATATGCTCACTTAGTGTTTAGAGTCATGCATTTTTTTGAGCTTCAATATTGCTAACCCATCTCATGTGTGTAAGCATGAACCATGTTGAACAACTAGTAGTTAGAGTGTGTGTGAGTGAAGTTTATCTTGAAAAGTGGATATTTATTTTTGGTCATATCCCATGATATCTGAGTTGAAATCTTCATTTCTTGGTTCAAACAAATTTCATGCTCGACTTCATACTAACACATTAAATTCATTAGTTAGAATTCATGACACACTTGAGAAATGATGCAAGACCAGGTTCTATATATGATTGAAACCTTGATTTTGAGCCATGCCCAATCAATTTGTTTTAGAAGCATTAGGTAATGCCTTGGTATAAATTTGTAGGAAGTGGGTGGTGTGTGTGTGTGTAAGTAAACCAAAAAATCAGTAAGTTCATTCAATTCTCCAAGATCAGTCATCCAGATGGCCGTCTTCATGGGCCAGAATTCCTAAATGCAAATCTCAAGTCATTTAGATGGTTAATTTCAATGTCATTTGGATGAACCATTTTTCAGGCCAAGAGAGAGTTCCAAAGGGCAATCTATCCTGTTTGATTTGGAAATCGAATTTGGTTGCCTGCTAGTTTAGAATCCATTGAAAGAAATAGATTGCCATTCCATTCAGTTGGTCTATATTAAGTCATTTGGTTGGCCCAGTTTCCAAAAACACAGTTCGGGAGGTAGAGGGCTATCACATCCGATTGGATGCTTCATTTAAATCGATCGCCCTCTAAATTTTTTGAATTTTCCCTAAGGGTATAAATAGCCCACTCACCTAAGTAGATCATTTCATCATTGTTAAAAAGAGAAAGGCAAGTGTTGGATTTCAGTTCAAAATTCCACAGGCGATTCATCTCATTAGACATCGCGGTTCATCTTGTCTAGAGCTTTCAATCGCGTGGAAGAGACAAAGAGTCAAGATTGGTCTGACACTCTAGGGCTTGCAAATTGAATATTTTATTCTGAATCTGGGTGAGTTCATTGTTTCTTTTTCCTTTGTAATGTTTTCCATTCTTGGGTCGTGGGTAGAAGAAATTTGGAAGGCATTGAGATTAGAGAGCCTACCGAGGATATCCTTGAGGAACGTAATGAGAGTAGCGGTAGTGACGAAAGTTGGATGAGAGTGGATACCAAAGAAGATGGACTTGTTGCTAAAAAATCTAAGGAAAAGGGAAAGACCAAAGTTCAACCTAAGCCCAAATCAAAATCTAAACCAATCCCCAAATCTAAATCAAAAGCCACTCCTAAGCCAAAACCCAAACCTACGAAGAAATCAACTCCAAACGGAAGCAAGCTAAAGGGTCTAGTGGGTCCCAATCGAAGAAGCAAAAGTTGATGGATGCCCGTGAGAAAGAGGCTATTTTGGGCAGAGAATCTATAGGAAAAGATTGCGAATTGCGAGAAGCGAGTAGATAGGGATAGCTTAACAGTTCATAATTTCATTGTCATCAAATTACAAGCCTGTAAGTTGGAATAATTCTTTCTAAAAATTGATTGTTAGTTGGGGCAAGTGGTGGATGAATTTTACAAGAACCTATAAATATAATATCTATCTGATGAGCCAAGAAAAGAAGCCGACTACAAGGACCATTCACTTTAGGTGTTCGTTTGTAAAAGCAAGGTAAGTGACTTTGGTAAATTCATATTTTAGGGGATAGTGCAATTTGGAAGTGGGGCACTTCCAATGACCAATATGATTTTTTCGGCCATGATTTACCACTTTCTGTCTTCAGCAAGAAGTCTGTTTCCCAGAAATCTGCCGAGTTGAAAGCCTGTGATTCTCCCCCCTGAAGCTCAAAAAGACCCATTCGATTGCATTAGGCTCTAGCCCCCCACGTCTAAGAAGACCAATTAGAGAGGTAAAGAATGGAGCCGTTTTTTGTACCAAAGGCAATCTTCACTTTTTGGTGACATGATGATATGTCACATTGTCAAGTTAAAATGGACACAAAGATGACAAGGCAAGGAAAGATGATTGAGTTCATATTTTGAGGTGTGGAGAAATTGTTGAAGGAAAAATTCTGTTCAAATGAAGAATATGGAAGTAGTAATGAAAGTGAAAGTGACGAGAGCAATGACGAGTGGGATGAAAGTGAGAAAGATTCATACGATGACTCGAGTGATGATGAGGATGGGAGGAGAGTTGTGATTGGGGAATCCAGCAATAGAAAAGGGCATGAGGCCAACAATTATAGGGTTAAGGAGGAGAAAGACACAGAGGTGCAGGCAGACCCCAAGGAAGTACAGCCAGCCAGTGAGACAATCGTTGAGTCTGTTGTTGAGCTAGAGGCAAAATCGAAGAGATAGTTCATCTAGATGCCCAAACCCCATCTCATCTGATTGGCCTTTTCAAAGGGTGCAAAGAGATACTAAGAAGCCTAGCACATCCAGTTGGTTTTTTCAAGTTAATCCGGATGAGGGAAGAAGGAAATAAGGCCAAAAGGAATAGAAAGCCAACTCATCTAGATGAGATTCCCTATTCAACCAGTTGCCCTATGACGGTTTGCAGCCCCTTTCTTTGACTTTTGGGACAACTATTGGCAACCTTTTTGAGGAGTTTCCTTGGACCTTTTGCCAATAACCAATGAGGATAAAAAAAGCTATCTTTTGCAAGGCTTTCTGTCTCCTCAATGCGACACAAAGAGGCGGGAAGCTTGCAAGAAAAGTCATGACTTTTTGTAGGAGTTCTTTTAGTTAATGTAGTTAGTAGATTAGGATTAGGCATTATTAGGTTTTGTGGAGAGTGTTCTATTAAGAAGTAGAGTGAGAAATAGAGAGCTAGGATGGTTATTCTTAGTTTCTCTACAACAATTTTCTCTTCAAGTTCTTAGATAGTTCTAATATTTTGGAAAATTTTGGAAGATTGAAAGTTTATAAGACTTGTTCCATTTTAGTTTATATATCAAGCATAGTTTATATCCATGTTCTTCATGCCTTTCATCTCTCTTCCAATCTTTATTTCCACCATGGTAGGCGAAGTGTTTAGAGTTCGTCATGGAATGATATGTCTTCATCCTTTGACCAAGGCATATCGATATCTTCCCTTAGTTTTTCGAATCTTGTTAGAGAATGAGCATTGTTCTATATTTTGAAACTAAAATGAAGTTTCAAATCCTTGATTGGGTGTGCACTAAGTGCTTTAGGTACCTCTAATACTTGGGGTCAGTTTCCTTCATGTTTAGACTACCTGTCTTGGAACAAAATCATTCTATAGCACATTCGTTGACGAAAATGGTTTTCTTAGATATATTTTTTGGCCAAGAACATCTGACTTTGTTCTTGGTTGTGTGATGAAGAAGTAAATATCCTATGTCTAGGTTCTAGATGAAGTGCCTCTCTTTTATTTGACAACTTTTCGTGTAGTGTTTCAATTCTTAGGTAAATAAAATAGAAATCCAAACAACGAAAGGTTTGGCATCCGAACTGGCACAATCGGGCAATATACACATTCAAGCCATACCCCACTTTCCTTGAGGATAGATACCCGTATCCTCTCCACTATACAAATCCACCAGAAAAGAGAAGAATTTTAGATTTAAATGTGATTGAGCTCAACACCATAATGATACAGAAAGTTAGGACAACAAAGAAGATTGCCATACTGATTTTGGATGCAATCTTTGCGATGTCGAGCAGTCAATGGCATAGTCTATAGGATTGTCAGCATAATTAGGGGGTTCCCCTCTCTCTATACGGTTAGGGTGCATTACTTATATCAGAGTCGATGCTGGTTGACCCATGGAGAGGCCTATCAATTGGTACTAGTTATGGCAGGTTGGTCAATCATGCCCTTGCCTAGCAAGCTCTAAAGTTTTTGGGAATCTTGCTAGTTGCTACTCGGTGTAGAGAACAAATAGGGCTCATCAGTTGTCACCCATTCCCTAGCCAATGCGTGAGTTGAGGAGTAGGGAATAATTTCTAAACTGAGAAGCGGAATTTGCTTTGCATTTAATGCGTGTCTTTTCATGACCCTAGCTTGGCGTGGACTATCTGACAAAAAAATCTACTTGGCTACTCAAACTGGTGCGCCCAGTTTTATCTATTGCGCGTGTGTGGTCATATTTTTGAGCATTTTGACCGATGATTCGTTTCTTGAATTCACCACTCGAGTTTTAGACTTTCCCTGAGGAACCAAGCAGACGCATACATATCTAGACTACTGATTCTTCATTTCTAGAGATCACATGGTTTGGGAGTATTTTACGAAGTGGGAAGGTATTAGGCACCCACCTCGCCCGATCCTAAGATTGATTTCTACTCAAGCATTTACGGAATTTTGATTACATTTTGTGTTGAATAACTCACATTGGGCAGGGGAGCATTTAAAGAAAAAAAGTGCGGTAACATCAAATGTTGAATTATTTCTTCTTTATATGAAGGCATCATGCATGGCTAAAGGTTTTGAAAAGGTTTTTCTAACACAGGTATTGCTACTAATCAAGCCAAATGGTGGACGCCATTAAAATGGCATTGTCCTTCTGTTTTGGATGATGTGAACTACTGAACCGAATAATGCATATCAACCCGGGATTAGAGTAATGCCCATGTTACATCTTCGAGATATTGAAAGCAAACATAATAAAGCAATAAAATGAAATGAGATCAGTGCATCCTATCAAGAGGTATGCCTCGACCTTGCGAGTGGTATCAGACTACATTAGAGCACATGTACTTGTCTGGCTTAGACTGGAGTATTGACTTCTATTAAGATTCAAAAATTGACGAAGGAAAACTCGTGAGCTGTGTGGATTACTATCCGAGTTCTATAGTGTTCCCTCAAGAACTAGTGCAACCTAGTACGAGATTCTGTACCTTGATTGATGTTTCGATTGTGTCGATTTTAACACAAGTATTAAAGAACAAGGTCAGGAATGAATAAGTAAATATCGGATTATTTATGTAGTACCAACCTCGTATTTTTCTACTTTTTCTTGATTTGAATACTCCAAATTGGTTTTGAGGTATCTTCTCGAGAACTTTATTGCTAAAAAGAGGATATCTCTCTTCTTCCCACTTGAAAGCAAAGCAAGGATCTCCTCCTCCAAGCTTTTGGGGTCCTATTTATAGGCCCAGAAGTTCTCAAAATCATGCAAGGATATTTTTTACTTTGCAACAATTGGACTGGCGCGCACCATTTCATAGTGCGTTGCGCCACTCTATGGACTACTACGTGCTAGTTTTCTGTAACACGCAACCACATGTCGTGCGGTATGGTGAATCGTAGCACAGTCAGAGTGATTTAACAAGTTATCAGACTGGCGTGCATTAGAATTTGATTGGCACACACCAAGCAGAAATACATGTTGGTCTAAAATCTTTTGTTTTTTTTTTTGTAATGAAAATGAAGCTAGAACATCCAAGGCCAAGTGTACCAAACCCTAACATGACTAAAGACTTTGTTCGAGAATAAAAGTGTCATTTTTCATCATCGGGACGTCCAACCGTTGCTTTCGGAGATTCGTCAGGATTCAAATTGGGGTGTCTACACATGTCCATATCTAGTCGTTCGCATGTTACGATACCCGTACTCCTCTGAAAACAATGCTTGCATATGTACACATTGCTGATGTGGCATGATCTCTTTTCTTAACTCCTTGCACACACAATGGCCAAGCAAATTTCACCTTTCTCCCGTCTTGTGTGATAAATATTATACGCCCCTTAAAAGAGACTTTTCTTTTCTCTAGATTATTTTTTCATTCCTAGAACCCTCTTCTGCCCTTTCGTCTTCTTCTCTCGTTACCCTTTACTCGCTGCACATTGAATCCCTCCACACAACCAATTTTTTATGGGGTTTTCTCCCGGATTTATTGGGCCCCAGAACTACTGTACGCTTTCTTCCAAAAATCCCTAGAGTTTTCTTGTGATTTGCCCCCCATTGATTGTTGGACCACCAACCATTAGTTCCTTAACGCAGCTCGATCTCTCCATCTTCTCCTTAACTCTATCCATCCAATTTAGATGGACAGAACCCCTCAACAACCGGTCAACTTAAATAACGATTCTCAGAATCCTCTTCCACTTCTTCAGGGCTCTAGAGAAATGGGTCCTCAACCTTAAAAAATGTCCTCATCCCATCCCTTAGAAAAACGTACTCGAAAAAGATAGATTTGTGCTACTTAGATATTCTTTATATCCTCTGTTATATTATACAAATGTTCCCGTAATCTTATTTGCAATGCCAGGAGAAAAACAACAAGAATAATAATAATAAGAGAAAACATAAAAGAGTGTGGGCCTGAAAAAAATGGTGAGAGTGAGAGAACACGAGGGGGAACTAAACAGTGGAAAACCCTGTGAAGCCGCGTAATATCACATACTGATAAAAATTCCAGTTCTCTGTCACCATTCAATCGATTCCGACGCGTTTAGCGACCAATCCTTTTTGTTTTTTTGTTACCAAGTTTACTGAAAACTTTTTGTGAACCCTCTCTCTCTCTCTCTCTCTCTCTCTCTCTCTCTCCACTATTTGCATTATTTAGGGGGTCATAAAACTTGTAGCATCAGGGGTTGTGACAAGGCCCGTGACAATGGCATCATCTGCTATTTCTATTAAGATATTAGGGTATTTCTGTCAATTACCGCCAGAACTCTATTTTCAAACACTTGAAAAACTCTGTTTTTTGGGTTTTAATGTCATGGGTGTTTAATTCATAATTACCTCAGTTTATATAATCAGAACCTTGTTAATTAGTTGTTGGCGGCTTCACATCCTTATTCGATTTTATGTCCAAAAAAACGCCCTCGTGAATTTTGTTGTAGTAATTAGTATGTTGTCAATTCATGTCTGGTGAGCTTCTATGTTCAGTCAGTTCATCAGGGCAAATACCAAATTATTATTAAGTAAAAAAAAAGGTATCGTAGCTCTAACTCTTGTTAAATTTTGCCTTAGGGTTAGGTTTAAGAAGGTTTAGGTTTGGGTCCAGTTGTTTTTAGAGTTTGGAGAAGGCTTATCTAGTTATGGGTCAATTGTAAAAAATATATATCTAGTTATAATGAGGAATTAGAGATGGGAAGACCTCAAATTATATGAGGAAAAACCTGTATAAAAGGGAAAACATCCACAAGGGGTACCAGTACGCTGTAATTTTTTATTACACATAATCGACCAGCAAATGTGTTGCTGATGCGTCAGCCAAATCAGTAATTAATTGTGAGACTGATCCTTACCTCAAAAGTATAGAGAACCAGTATAGTAGGCAAGGCAGAGTATTGATCCACGAAGAACAGTTGGAAGGTTGTCACCGGAACTTGTAACTAAAGCATTTTGGATGCTACCCTTGATTTGATTTGATTGATTAATATCTAAAGCTGCAATTTAAACTCAAATAGGAAACAAATGGGTTAAGAAAGTAGGCTAGATTTATGGAATCCTTCGATCCTAAATTCCAAGTAACAACATCTTCGCCTTTTATAACTCAATCGAGAATTTAGACCAAAGAATCTCGATCGGAAGATCTTTTGATGAAAAATTGTTTGATTCTAAAGATGTATTCTGAACTGATTCTCATTCAATAGAAATAAGTCAAATCACAGGAGGATATCGACCCAAGTATCAATCATACTAAATTAATGGCGACGATTGATCAAGAGCATAACACTCATTGTTTGGTTCGAAAAGTGAGAACTTGAATTAATTTTAAATAAACGATGGAAAATAATTGAGAAGATGTTGAGATCATAGATCATATGATGAAATTCATCATTGGATCTCGCCTAGAAAATTTAACTTATCATATTAAAGATAAAAATTAAATAAATAATTAAAAACATCTTACCAAATTTGATGAATAAATAAATCCAACAATCTAATTACCAATGAATCTTGAAATCGAAGAACTTGAGCTAATTGACTGAATACTTGAATCTTCGAAACTTGAAATTAAAATTACTGGAAGTTTATTTTACTAGAAAAAGGAAACCTAATAGAAAACTAATGCTAAAAAGTTTAATGGAATGTAATTGAATCTAAACCTCCTAAGTCCTTAAATAAGGGAAACCTAGGAGAAAATTTAGGAAAATGATTCCTAATTCTAAAAGAAAACTACTTACAAATTAAAGATAGAATAAAGAAAAGAAAAGTTACCTAATTCTCATAGGAAACTAATTAATATGATTAAATAAAATGAGAAAAGATAAGAAAAATAATTGTGATTCTCACGCAATCCTGACTGGATGACCCGGTTACGTCTTGACCCTGACCAGTTAGATTTGCTCACTGGAAATTTTTTAGCCTTCTTTCCAGGATTTGACTAGATGATTCGGTCAAGTTTTTCTTCTTTTAGCATGTGACTGGATGGTTCCAGTCAAGTTTTGGCCTGACTTGTTCATCAGGTCAGGTTTGGTTTTTCCTCTTTCTTGATTCTTCTGCCTTTCTTCGGACTTCACATCACTCTTGGCCTCGACACTTTTTCCAATCGCACTTTCATCATTCCTCAGGTGTTGGGACCTTCTTTGAGCATTTGGATTTCACCATTTTGTCGTTCCCATACTGTTTTTAACATTGAAAATCTGAAATTAGACAGAAACTACCTAGCGTATATTATTCGATAAAATTAATGATTAAGTATCGTACGTATGTCAAATAGGACTTGTTGAACCAGTTATACGAGGTGTGTTACGGTATCAACAACACACATTAGATTTGAGAGCTATAATGATTGAGTATTAACTTAACCATCAACGTGTCTTTCCACCGACTAGAGATAGAGAGTTCTTTAACGGTATATTCTTTTCCAAATTAGGTTTCCGGCAGTTGTGTTAGTTTGTGTGTTCGATCGCAATTCGAGGTTCTAAGTTTTAAGGTAAAAGAGTTTTTACCCACTCATAATTAGCGTTGTCTGTGGAAAAAGTTAATCCTTATGACAAGTGTGGGGCTCGTAAGATCTACCAATCGAATTTGATACACATCCGTGGTCCAAGTATTATCTATTATTTGTGGAAGCGAAAACTCGTTAGTGCCACTTAATGATTACAATTTGAAAGACACTTTGATGCTTAACTTGTAATTGATTGCGTACCTTTTCCGGCCTTCTGAATATTCCTTATATAGGAGGTCATTTTTCCCCGAATCGCTAGTGAAATAAATCTGAGATCCTTTTTCGAATGATCAAAAATTCTAGTCTCGAATCTGTCCACAACTTCTGCTTTCCAAACGGGATTCCTTTCATAAGTGTGAGCCTTTTATACTGGGTTCTTACAATAATCACGAAGTTTCCATATCAGGCTTCTTTCGATAAGTACTAAATCCTCTCCCGATCTTTTGAACGATGAATTGGAGTGTGGCCTGATAACAAACAACGTTGCCAACCCAGTGTCCATCCTTGAGCATGACCACTAGGGCCCATCAGTCTAGCTAAAGAGTGTGGATCAAATTTTAGCCCACTAAAACAGACCCTCAAACAATCTGTGGCTCAACTGGGGTTGTTTGACAAGATATGTCAACCCTCTTTCTCTTTTGCTGACATTTAGCAAGGTTGCATATTGGAAAAACTTGTTGTCCATGATACCCTTGCCCTGTGTAGCTTTTGGATTGTAAGACAAAGAAATAGACATCCCACTCCAAACGCATCGATTAAGGCACATTAACTCTTTCCAAAGTGAATGCACCACGTGGCATGCTAAGTGTCTGTCATCTGTCGCTTCGTTTCATGTGTGCCTTTTCATTTCTATATATATCCATGAGGAGATCAAACAATTCTGCCTCCTTATTTTCTCTCTCTAAAACTCCAGAGTCTTTCTTTTCATCTCAAGTCTCAAGTGTGCTTCAAACCAGTTCCTCACTACTAGAAAAATATGGTATTGTGACAAAGGACACTCAAAGAACGCTCTTGTTGATCTTTTTTCAAACAGTAGTTGAAATTGTATAGAAAAGCTTTTCTTTGGTATTTTTACTTTGGGCCATAGATAGTAGAAAAACTTGACTTTGGACTGTAGTTCATGCATGTCAAATTGCAAGATGCGTAATACTTTTTCATAACTTCCCTTTACCTTCTCTAGAAATTTGTCGTACTGGGACTTAGGATTGAGGCTTGGCTCGAGTTGGCCACCAGCTTGCTAATCGACCCATTATATTATCATAATTCTCACAAAACTCACCAAAATCCCCCCAAAATGGACATTCATGATATATCGATGAGTTGGAGTTCCAAATAGATTACAAAAAGGGTCATCTCAATTCGATAACCATCAACGCCAAATCAAAAGAGTTTAAGAAAAGTTACATCCTCTACGTCAAAAGTGCTAGAACATGAGTTACAAAACATTTTTCCAAAAACGCCATGCAAGCTTTCAAAATGCATGTCAATTCAGACAATGCACTCCATGCTAATGCTCCCAAGCCATACTTGAAAAGAAATAAGAGTTGAGCTCGATAGCCTTGTAGGAAAATCTACACCAATATTATGTGCACATGAAGTGAAATGGGATGCCATATGATCATCGAGATATGACACAACGAGTTTTTCAACCCAGTCGCAAGGAGAAACACATAAACATGCTGCACAATATCACATTTATCATTTCAAAGATTCACACAATCATTAATCATTCTACAATGTCAACGTGCCATCCTCAATGATCATGTCGTCATTTGTAACTCATAGCTCTCTCCCCAATGAGGCTAGGAAAGTAAGTTCATCACATAGCTCACTCTCGACGGAGGCTAAATTCATATGTTCATCTCATAGCTCTCTCCCAAACATGGCTAGCATGGCCACTCTCGTGCCATGCAATTATCAATGCATATCAAGTATCATATGTCAAACATGATTCATATGTAACACATTATAAGCTTTCAATTGATATTTCACATCAATAAATTTCATTTAATAACGTGTCACAAGGTCTCAAATTAACATCTGAGTCATTATTAAAAATTAATTGACGAGCATGTATTATTGCATATTTAACTGCTCCTCGTATCCATTATAGGCACGTGGGCATGAATTATTCTAAGTTTATATTCGATACTGCACCTAAGGGTATATTTAATCTGATTGCAGAAAATCCATGATGAAGGGATATTCCAAGAAGTCTTCGCGACACCCGAGTTTTCCTACGAAGTACACAACTCCGGAAGAAAGCTGGAAGTCATTAAGGCTCGGGAAAGTGTTTTGGATCGAAGGAATATCGAAGGCTGAGGGTTGGGGTCCAAGGTTGAGATTTCACTTTGCAACTATGTCATGTAGATGGTCTTCTTCATTGCACACGAATGAAGTCCTTCACAAAAGGAGGCAGAGCCTAGTTACATCCGGATGATTTGTCCTATGGCAGACGGATGAGTTCTTGTATAGCAAAAAATCAGAAAGGCGATAGTCCATGGCATCTGGATGAGGTATCTTAAGTCATCCGGATGGAAGCTTGGTACCTCAATCAAGTCCAAAATGTAATATGCTTCATCCGAATGAGTGTTAAACACATGTAATTGGTTTTCAATTCAAAAGTGCTTTCAATTTTCAGAATGCATTGGCATCCGGCTGAGGAAGATGAAGAAAGACATCAAGAAATGGACATAATGCTCTGGCATCTGGATGGCTTCCACTTTCATCCGGATGCCCTTGTTCGAATTGTTGGGAATCCATTCCCAGAACCAAGCAATATGCGTACAGATTAAACGTTAACAGATCGAAAAACCCTACAAGGCAGAATTAGGGTTTTACCTCGACTCCTACAGAACAGCGATCGCTGGTAGAACTTGTTACAGCCGTCTGCTGTAAGCCTAAAGATCTTCTGCCGTATTTCCTTATACCTCGATTCTCGTGCCGATTGTGGGATCAAACGAGATCGTCTTGTTCTCTCTCAGACCCACGTATTCAAGTCTCTCAATAAGGTAATGTGTGGCTGACCTAGAGAACGAAGCGGTATATTTATAGGGCTAGGGCAGGGACCTCAGGAGAAATAATTCTGGGCTCCTTGTGTAAAATAAGAAACCCCAATCCTACTAAGACTATATTTCTTATTTCACAAATTATAATTCACACCACTAAAGAATTATAATTGCACTCCCGTCCTTATATCAATTTATATTTCGAGCTCCAAGTTATTAAATACTTACTAATCTCCCCACGTTAAGATTACAGATACCCGTTGATTATAATAGATTACTAACAATCTCCCACTTAATCAACATCTTTAAATGCCTTGAGACTATCTGCTTAACTTATTCGATATGTCGGATACAAATATCCACCTGCAGGGTTTGACATCATCGAAACTTATAAGCTTACTCAAGGGGTTATCATCATTCCCTACTGGGATGTGGATTCCATTAATAATTAATATCGATACATGTCTTGCATATAATATCGTGACCCAATTCATCAAGAATATTGACCCCAAAGAGGATCTCACTTTTAAATGAGTCAAAGTCAACAACATTATATGTATATATCTATTAATTATCTTTGGATTAAGAGCACAAGTATTCATAATAACCATGAGGTTTTAATCATCTTATAAAGTCAGTATAAAGATAATTACCTCAAAACTGGTCCCGTTCAATACACACAAAGTGTACTAGCACAATGAGTTGGAAGTAGTATTAAAATTAATATCATTCCCCGTGATCAAGATAGACCCACTAAAACATTATGCTACAGTCCTACCAATGGTGTGTCAAATTCCATTTAAGACTGTGAACCATAACTTATATTCCACAAGAACCGATGATCCAATCTTCTGTGTGTAAGTTGCACTCTACACACTGGATCATCTACTATGTAGAATAAAAGACACACATGCACAACATAAAATAATATCATGCAACTATTGCCCATAGAAGATTCTCATCAAAATGGATAAAACTGATTAATAATATTAATCCATTACATAAAACCATAACGTTTCACATAGTTCTCTAACAAACTCCCACTGAGACTCACATCCATGTGGCCACACATCTGACTCCCATTCCTTCTACGTGATTATCAAAAATCTTGGCTTGTAAGCTCTTCGTAGATGGATCTATCAGGTTGTTCGCCGATGCAATCTTAGTCACAGTAACATCACCTCTCTGTACGATCTCTCGAATCAAATGATACTTACGCTCAATGTGTTTACCCTTCTTATGAGCCCTTGGCTCCTTTGAATTAGCAACTGCACCACTATTGTCACAATAGAGCGTAATGGCTGATTGCACTGAAGGAATCACTTCTAGATCCATCAAGAAGTTCCTGAGCCAAACGGCCTCCTTGGCTGCTTCAGACGCTGCCACATACTCTGCCTCCATGGTGGAATCAGCAATGCATGATTGCTTGACACTTCTCCAACTAATGGCTCCTCCTTCTAGGGTAAACACATATCCTGAGGTAGACTTTCTGGAATCCTTATCTGACATAAAGTCTGAGTCTGTGTACCCACACGGTACAAGATTAACTGACTGGTACACCAACATATAATCTCTAGTTCTTTTCAGATACTTGATTATATGTTTCACCGTAGTCCAATGCTCCTGTCCAGGATTAGACTGATATCTGCTGACCATGCCAACCGCAAAACAAATATCAGGTCTAGTACATAGTATAGCATACATGAGGCTTCCTACTGCTGAAGCATAAGGAACTGCCTTCATCTTTTCCATCTCATCAGTTGTCTTGGGACACTGATCCTTAGACAGACTGATTCCATGTCTAAAAGGAAGAAATCCTTTCTTGGAATCTTGCATGCTAAAACGAGCAAGGATCGTATCGATGTAAGAAGCTTGTGATAAACCCAACATCCTACGCTTGCGATCTCGCATAAGCTTAATCCCAAGGATATGACTAGCTTCTCCCAAGTCCTTCATTTTGAATTGGCTGGACAACCACACTTTCACTGCAGATAACTCTCCCACATCGTTTCTGATGAGCAGAATGTCATCAACATATAGCACTAGAAACACCACCACTTTGCCGCTGCGCCTCTTATACACACAAGACTCATCCGGACATTGATCAAAATCAAAAGACTTGATTGCTTGATCAAAACGGATGTTCCAAGACCTAGATGCCTGCTTAAGCCCATATAAGGACCTCTTAAGCTTGCACAACATGTGCTCTTGACCTTTTGATATGAAACCATCTGGTTGCACCATATAGATACACTCTTCCAGATTTCCATTAAGGAACGCAGTCTTGACATCCATTTGCCAAATCTCATAATCATGATGAGCTGCAATGGATAAGAGAATCTGAATGGATTTAAGCATGGCTACTGGCGAAAAAGTCTCCTCATAATCGATCCCTTCTTTTTGAGTATACCCTTTCGCAACAAGCCTAACTTTGAAGGTATGCACCTTCCCGTCCACTCCTCTCTTCTTTTTGTAGATCCACTTGCATCCGATGGGTTTAATCCCATCGAGTGGTTCTACAAGATCCCAAACTTGATTTGAGTACATGGACTCCATCTCTGACTGCATAGCCTTTTGCCAAAGTTCTGCATCTTTACCTTGTAATGCCTCATTGTAGTTACAGGGTTCAGCATTTTGCTCGTCAGGGATCATATCATAATATTCTCCCAATAACGTATACCGAGCGGGTCGTACAACAACCCTCCCACTACGACGAGGTTCAGGTGTGTCAATAGGTGCATCAATAAATGTCTCTTGAGGTGTTTCTTCACGTACTACTGGTGGTATAAAAGATTGTGTCTGTCCCTCTCCTCTCAATTCCTCTAGAACAATCTTACTTTTGGGTTTGTGATCTATTAAATAGTCCTCCTCTAAGAATCGAGCATTTGTACTAACAAAAACCTTCTGATCTTTAGGACTATAAAATAAACCACCTTTCGTTCCTCTAGGGTACCCCACAAACAAGCAAACTTCTGTCCTTGATTCCAATTTATCTGCGTTCCCCTTCAACACATGTGCTGGACTACCCCAAATCTGAACATGCCGTAGACTGGGTTGACGCCCAGTCCACAATTCTGTGGGTGTAGACGGTACTGACTTAGATGGCACCAAGTTAAGAATATATGCAGCCGTTTCTAGTGCATGTCCCCAAAACGAAATTGGTAAATCAGAATAACTCATCATTGACCTCACCATATCCATAAGAGTCCTATTCCTTCTTTCTGCTACACCATTTTGTTGTGGCATACCTGGTGCTGACAACTGGGATACAATCCCTTCAGCCGATAAGTAATCCTTAAATTCTCCCAAGAGGTATTCGCCACCACGATCAGATCGTAGTGTCTTGAGACATTTACCTAGACGCTTCTCCGTTTCTGCCTTATACTCCTTGAATTTCTCAAAGCATTCGGACTTACGGCGCATCAAATAAATGTATCCATACCTTGAGTAATCATCAATAGAAGTAATGAAATACTCAAAACCACCTCTAGCTTGGACATTCACAGGACCACACACATCAGAATGAACCGATTCCAACAGTTCTTTGGCTCTATATCCCTTAGCTGAAAATGGCCTCTTGGTCATCTTACCTTCTAAACATGATTCACAGACTGGAAGTACCTCTACTTGCAATGAACCTAAAGGTCCATCTCTAACCAGTCTAGAAATCCTATTCAGATTAATACGGCCAAGACGTAAGTGCCAAAGATACGTTTGGTTCAACTTAGAAGGCTCCTTTCTCTTACAAGGCAAATTATTAGTGTTATTCAATTCATTCAGTTGCACTGTAGGAAACATAGGATTAATAATATAGAGATTATCCACCAATGAACCAGAACAGACAAAATGTTTATTTAACTTAATAACTACAGAGTTACTAAAATAAACTGAATATCCATCCATAAACAATTTAGAAACTAAAATCAAGTTTCTTCTAATACTGGGAACATAAAGACAATCTCTTAAAATTAAACTCCTATCAGTACTAAAACTAAGAAAAACGTTTCCTACTGCAACTGCTGCTACTGTGGTAGCATTTCCCATATGTAAGCAAATCTCCCCATCACTTAGTTTCCTGGTTTCCTGGAACCCCTGCAATGAATTGCAAACATGATTAGTGGCACCTGTATCTACACACCAGGTACTGGTAGATAACACCGCTAAACATGATTCAACTATTAGCGAAAAAGATTTACCTCCTTTGTTCACTTTATTGAGAAAAACCGGACAATCCTTCTTCCAGTGCACTTTCTGGTTGCATTGAAAACACTTGCCCTTAGGCTTTTTCACTCCACCGCGAGGCGCTATAACTGCCCCCACAACCTTCTTATGAGACTTGTTCTGCTTCTTCTTGCCTTTCGGCTTAGAACTAGAAGCCTTCTCAGTCACTAACACAGATGATTTCTTCACACCCAAAAGACCCTCAGTAGCATGGAGTTCCTTAAGCAATTCCGACAAAGATAAATGCATTTTGTTCATAGAATAATTTACGCGGAATTGCTTAAAACTCTCAGATTTCAGTGAGTTAAGAACAAAATCAACCTGGGTTTCCCCATCAATTTCAGCTCCTAACATCTCTAGTTCATTCAAAAGAGCCATCATCTTTAGAACATGATCTCTAATTGGGGTCCCTTCAACATGGGTGATATTCATCAATTCATTAAAAGCAACTAGCCTTGCTGCACGATTCTGTTCCCCAAACATTTCTCTGAGGTTCAGTATCATATCGTACGCAGTTTCCATAGACTGATGCTGATGTTGCAATATATTCGACATAGATGCCAGAATATAACACCGCGCCATCTCATCAGCCTTCTTCCACTGCTTAAAAGGCTTTGCTTCCTCTTCAGTGGCATTTTCAGAGAGTTGCGGAGGGCACTCTTGACTTAGCACAAACTTGTGCCCCTCAGCAGTTAAGACAATGTCCAAGTTTCTTTTCCAGTCAATATAATTTTCGCCAGTAAGTTTGTTTTCTTTGAGAATAACAGCAAGTGGATTGAAAGATGCCATTTTTGAATCTGAGAATCACATAATAACAAGAATTATGATGGGCAATAAAAAATTTGAATTTCAATTCAATATTGGTTCCCTCAACCACATGTTGAAAAGAAAAACATTGGCAACCCTACACACAGTGAAGAGCATGCCTCGATGGAAGGTCCTCTACTCTCCATCATTCGTGTAGATAGGCACAACCTTTTAATTTCTACCATCTAGACACCAAACCGTGCCAGGTAAAATTAAATAGCCAATATAGCTTTGGTTCTATAAATAATAGCAGTGACCCAGATAGAGGGGATACTTTTATTTATAGCTAAGTGTACACCATTTCCTAGCTTTTAGACCCATTGTTCCGTTATGAACCACCTCAGATGGAGAAGTGGCCCACACAACAATTATCTTAAAACTATCACTCAAGGAAGTTTGTACCGATGATGCCATAATCAATTTTGTCCGATAGGGAGGAAAGTTCTAAAACCATCACAAAAAATTAATTATATCACCTACAAACTAGTAATGGAAACCGTAGGATTTATTCAAAATAAACTCCTTCTCCCACTTAGTTATTTAAAATTTTTGTGAGGATTATCAAAATATATGTGTTTACAAAAAATAGTGATCTAGGTCAAAAGCCAATTATTACCATGTTGTCCTAAAATGGTAAACTATCACATATGCAAACACTTATGGAAACAAATATAATCATAAACAAAGAAACATGATAAACATGAATCCCAACTATTATGGTCAGATAACATAAATAAAGAAACATGATAAACATGAATCCCAACTATTATGGTCATATTCTGTTTCCAAAAAAAAAAACAGCCAAGTTCGCAGCTACGTCTTGCCCACCAAGTAAAAGTTTGATGCAGGCACAGGGGGTCGAAAGGGGTCGAGCTTCATCAAAAGATGCATCCGCGCCTTCAAAAACTGTGTTTCTCCCATGCAGAAACTGTGATTTTACTACAAAATCCTATGCCTCCATTACAGAGTTCACATAATCTAGATTATACAAAATACACTGCATGATTTGTAATCTTACAAGACTGTAAGCGATACAACTGCAAAAATAGAGATTACATTCAAAACTTATGCCTCCCACATACCGGAGTTCACAAACTACTCTTATATTACAACCACGAAAAATACTCGTGGTACCCAAGATAAAAGCAGTAACCACGTTAAAATTAAACGTGGGATCCAATCACACAAACATTCATGCGTGACCATAATAGTGGGATAAGATTTCCTGAAAAATAAGGGTTAGCATATTCTAGAACTCTGCAAAACAAAAGTTAGCACAGTTCATACGATCGACCCTCTACAGACTCCGGACAACATGGTGTGTTTAATCTATACGCATGATTACAGCCTGCTCTGATACCACTATTGGGAATCCATTCCCAGAACCCAGCAATATGCGTACAGATTAAATGTTAACATATTGAAAAACCCTACAAGGCGGAATTAGGGTTTTACCTCGACTCCTATAGAACAACGATCGCTGGTAGAACTTGTTACAACCGTCTGCTGTAAGCCTAAAGATCTTCTGCCGTATTCCTTTATACCTCGATTCTCGTGCCGATTGTGGGATCAAACGAGATCGTCTTGTTCTCTCTCAGACCCACGTATTCAAGTCTCTCAATAACGTAATGTGTGGCTGACCTAGAGAACGAAGCGGTATATTTATAGGGCTAGGGCAGGGACCTCAGGAGAAATAATTATGGGCTCCTTGTGTAAAATAAGAAACCCTAATCCTACTAAGACTATATTTCTTATTTCACAAATTATAATTCACACCACTAAAGAATTATAATTGCACTCCCGTCCTTATCTCAATTTATATTTCGAGCTCCAAGTTATTAAATACTTACTAATCTCCCCACGTTAAGATTACAGATACCCGTTGATTATAATAGATTACTAACACGAATTACAGCCCATTTGCTGACTTTTGGCCACCTTTTTGGCAACTTTTTAAAAGGGATTTCTAGGATATTGGGAGGGCCAATAGGGGAAGGAAAGTGGCTGCTCTTGGAAGACTCTATGTCAACTCAAATTACCTTGGAGAAGAGGAATCTTGGAGGAAAAGTTGGCAACTTTTGGGGAGTCTTTATAAGTGACATTGTTAGCCTTTGGAAGGGTGAGTTCTTGGGTAGTAATTAAGTAGTAGGAAGTAGAGAAGAAAGTTTTTCCTTCAGCATTTTCGTCTCTCTTAATAGTTCTTCTAGTTTTGTTTTCCTTTTTGTCGTCACTTCCTTTCAAGATTTTGAGGATTGAAGCATTGGAAGCCTATTTCTATTTTCTTTCAATACCAAGTTATGTTTATTTTATTGTCTTCCTTGCTTCTTGTCTTTATTTCCATGGTAGGCTGAGTTTTTAGGCTTGGGCTTTGAATGATTTTCATACTATGACCAAGGCATGTTATCAAGGTTTTTCAAGCTTGTTAGAGAATGAGCATTGTTCCTTCTTTTGAAACTAAAATAATGTGTTAAATCCTTGATTAGGTGTGCACAAAGTGCTTTTGATATATCCAATACTTGGGTCAATGTCATTCATAGTTAGACTATTTGTCTTGGAACAGACTCATTCTGTAACACGTCTTTAGTTTCAAATAGATCAAGCCTGTCAATGAATCGATTCGAGTTTCATTTTCCGAAACAAAAACAGAGTGTCATTCTTTTGATTAGGTATCGCCATCAAGCTTTGGTATATTTAAAACTTGAGTCAATGTCCTCCTTGTTTTGGATTATTAAACTCAATCCAATCCAAAAACGCGAGGCATTGAGTGTTGATTTTTGCTTAAAAAAATGATGTTGCATTAGCATTTCTTAATTGTATCTCTTATTTATAGGCTCCCTTCACGATACACCAATTTTCAAACCTAATTTACATTCCAAGTTTGTTTCCACCTTTCTATCTTGTTCTGCTCCAATTTCGTTATGTCATTGTTGGTCCTCATACGCTATGAACATCTTAAGCAAAAGCTAAATCATTTGCACTACTAAAAGTAAAAACATTCATCAGGATACCTAACAATGAAGTATCTTCAGTGTGTTATGTTTCACTTCTTATGAATGTTTCGATTAATTCTCAACCTACAGGATAAGTTTTTTGTATCCACAGCCAATGGTGGGGAAGCTTTTGTAATGACAGCTGTAGCTTTTGTTCTTCTCATTGAGGTTGATTTTTTCTCCTGATATAGTAGCTAGTCATATGTTTTAAGTATAACTGTGATCAAAAGTGAGGTTGAAAGGTGTTTGTTTATTTGTGAACCTTGAGTGGTATCCTATTTCTACTACAGATGAGCTGGATTTCAATGCGGGGAACCCTTAAAAAGTTATACCCTTGTGATTTCCTAATGTTCACCATCATGATTTGATTGCTAACGTTCAAATTTTCTAATGAGGGAATTTGAACGTATTTCCATACACGCTAATTTTTTTCCCTCAGTTTGTTTATTGCAGTCTACGAGCGCATTTAAAACATCAGCAACATTTAGGAGTGCCACACCTACACCGTCGTCTATTATCATCCACACTAGAGCATGGCTGGTAGCAATGAACCCTCGGTTAGATTACTATGTTTCCTTTGTAGATATTCATTTCCTTCGTAACTAACTCAACCCATTTTCTTTTATTTTCTTCCTTTTTGAGTTTTAGGGAGTAGGCTTGTTGCAGGGCGGGTTGTTTGGTACTACAATATGCTCCATTTTTTGCCAGGCCAGCTTTCTCCAAGAGATAGTTTGAAATAGTTTTTGGATATTACTTCCACATCAATATTAATTTTTGGATGTATTGTTGGCGGAGTATGTGTTTTACTATATCTTGAATGTTGGACAAGTTGGGATAATTTATTTTTGAATTGCGATATATTTATCGTATTAGAATGAACATGTTGTTTGGTTTCAATAGACTTTTGAATGAGTTTGGATGGAATAAATGCATCTCCAAGTTAATGATAGTTATGAATGGATAAATGTATGTTATCAGGTAAATGGGAAAAAATAATTTTAAGTTTTCAAATCTTTTGCCGACACACAAAAACAGTCGCAAAAAGTTGTAACAAATCTCTACATTTACTTTTGGTGACAACAACATTATGTTGCCAAAGTATTAGTATTGCAAATGTAATATCACGTCCGCAAAAATATTATATTTAACCAAATAAAATACACTTGCTAATGAGAACTCATGTCGTTAAAATTACTGTCTTTTACCAACGAAGGGAGTTGCATTGGCAAAGCTCATTAGCGGCATGCATCTAGCGACATGCATCTAGCGACAAGGTGCCGACGCAAGGTACTCCATCGGCAAAATTATTGTCTTTTGTCGATGAAGGGAGTTGCATTGGCAAATCTCATTAGCGACATGCATATGACGACAAGGTGCTAACATAAGACATTTCTGTCTTTTGCCGATGAAGGGAGTTCGCATTGACAAATCTCATTAGCGGCATGCATCTAGCAACAAGGTATTGACACAAGGTCTTCCATCGACAACACCATTTGCCAACACAAATATACATTTGCCAATATATTAAGCAGCGTAGGCATAGCATGATTTTGTTGTAGTCGATTATGAATTAAAGATAATCGTTATATCCGTTTATCTCGAGATAAGTTCTAATCGGATCAAGATTAGAAATCTTAGGCCAGTTCAATATGTAACGAGAACTTCATAGTTGAATGAAACTGTAATTATGAAGATAAGGATCTTGAGAGTCTAGATAAGCTTATCTTGTTAATTGGTGGTCAAGCAATGAGTACTTTGAATTGTTTCTAGTGACAAATTAGGGACTGGAGCAAGAATAGAATTACTGAGGAAGAACCTCTATAAAAGTTAAGCACCACTGGGGTAAAAGGTACGTTGTAGTTAATTGTTACAAGCATTATATTGAGAGTTTTCTTCGATCTATGTATTTGCTTAATTAATAGAGTGCCTTCCAACCGACTAGAGGTAGAGGTTCTCTGACTGTTTATTGTCTTACATAAATTAAGTTTCAAAAGAGATTGTCAGAAATTCTATTTGGCAGTCAGCGCGGTATTAACTTTCCTATTTACAAAAATCACCAACCTAGAGTTAGTTACATTAATGATTTCCATTACGTATTTAATGGATCCTCACAAATTGGACTAACTTGGTACAAAATTGTATAGTTTGGGAACTATTGATATAAAATAATAGTTTAAAGAAATAAAGTAAAATAGATTAACAAATAAAAACAAAAATTACTTTATATAGAAGGTCCTAACTCTAAAGTCATGTAGAAGTCAAAGTTATCAATCTCGTATAGGCCGACTTATTATTTTTGTTGCTGGTACAATACGTATCTGTACGGCCATATATCAGTGTACCGTTTCGAATTTACTGCTAAAACATAATTTATATTTCTTGAATAATATTTTTCATAAAACATTATATCATATCCATTTATGATACATTCATTCATAATATCACCAATCCCTTGTTTTCCACCATAAAAAAAACTGGATGTGAAATACCACCATTTTCAATACCATAAAAATCAGAAATATTAGCTATGTATCACTGATTTTTTTTAAATTTGTACACCGGCCAAGATCCGATAACCAATACAAATCAGACCACCTGGTAACTTTTTTAGTACAAAACGTAAGATTAATATTATCGTTTTCTTCTGATATGGTACGAACTGGCCGGTACATATTACAATATTGATTACTTTGGTAGATGTAGCATTATATGATTTCTCTAAGTCTGCAGCAGGCTCATGAATATGCTCTCTTATCTTGGAATGGGAAACAACTCAATTGGTGTAATACTCTTTCTAAAAAGTAGGTGAGATGGCTATTTAGTGTGCTAGCTGTTAGTCCATTCAAAATAAAAGCAAAGCATGGTGGGTACGTGGACCAATATCCAGAGGGTACATATCTAGTTAAGTTCTCAATATACATATAGGAAATAAATTTCAGGTTATAACATCAAATTTTATTGGATATTATAGATTTTGAGTGAGGGCCAATTTGGCCTAACTAATTTATTTTTTTGTCTTTATTTAATTTTTTTTTTTTTTTTTGCATTTGTTATTTAGACCTCAATGTTTTGTGGTTTATTAGTTCGTCTTGATAAAGGAATCTAAAAGGTACAAATTATGTCCAAAAGTTAAAAAAATGTCACTGACGAATAAGCTCAAAAAACTATGTTCTTGATTTATTTTTGTCTTTTCTGAACTTTTTTCAAATTTGGTCAATTATTTATAACTTTTCTAAAAGCTCTCGTTGTGAACAACCAATAAACCACAAAAAGTTGAAAAGAAACAAAAAATTACGTACAAATTTTTTTTACATAAAGACAAAAAAAATTTTTTAATAAATACCATAGTTGAAATGGAATGCTGTAGCTACGAGATCATAAATAAAGTTGTATAATAGTATTTATTACGAAAACTAAAATCATGTCTCTCTTTTTTAAATCTAAACTGTTCTGTTATGTCCTTTATTTTGTTTAATAGAAAGCAGGGATATTTGTATTGTAGTACTTTTTTAACAACTGCGTAAAAATAGTCTCGACATATAAGAGAGATAATTCTATGATGGAACAAATTGTGGCGTCTGTAGTTCACTTGAACCTGTAACAAACTTGACACTGGTGTGGTGTTTTGCCAACACCCTTACAGTGCCTAAGTTCGAATATGTAGAGAAGATGATAATGAAAGACTCAATATTTAGAACAGCAAAATTTTCGTACATTGTATCATAGAATTGGCTTAGGTTATATAGGAATAGTCGTTTGCTTACTAGCATCGTGAAGCATAATTAGGGGGCAGCTCCTTTAAAAGTATGAATGACGCCTGAGATAATCCTTCGACCCAATAGGCAATGGATAGGGACAACCGTTATAGGTGATAACCTTTGATCCCGTGATAGCATGACTATGGTGTAATCAAAAGTTAAACGGTATATTACTGGCCAGAACAGTCTTTTGATGATCAAATCACATATATTGGATGACATGCTGGCTGAGCAGAGGGAGAGCTGAGCTAATTCCAAAGCTGAGGAGACCCATAGTCTGAGCAGACCACGTATCGCAGTTAAGTTATCCATTGATCTTACTAGCGAAGGTCCAAATTCAAGTATCTTTTTAATGCATGGCCTGCTTCAATAGTTAGTACACTATTAATTGTAGCTTAAAATATCTAAAAATGCTTTTAGAACTACGTACAATATACATATATAGCTGTACGTAACTTTTCCAAGAACAGCTAATTAAAGTACTCCAACTTTACCATTGTAGCTAATTACGTTTTTACATGTTTAACAGTACAATCTAAACACCCCGATAAGCAAACGGAAAGCTAAAAAGATAAAAGCATAAACCGTAAAATGCATTGACCTCCCCTGAGGTTTTAGAAAATACAATGACCTCCCCTATTTTAAAAGACATTGGATCATTTCTCCACTGCTGTTAACTTTTGACAAAATCCGTTAGTTTTAAGTTCTAAAAGAATAAAATACCCCTTCTTTACTCTTTTTATGTTTATCTTTTGTATATATATTCAATCTATTTATGATGTTTGACTGATTTTAACCGAATTGAAGTATTTAAAAAAATTATTTTATTTAAAGAGAGATCATCATTGTTGACGGGGGTAAAATGTAATTGAGAAAATACCTTTAACTCCCCAGGTTAATTTCAGAGTTCGGCCGAGACCGAATAACATGCCCAGAGGCACGAGCCGATCACGTGAGATAATGGCCGACACGAGGAGTGCCGACCATACCCAAATCAGGACAACAGAACCAAGTATTGAGAGATGCCGACCTGAGAAGGGTGGATCGACGACCCGCCAGACTGAGAAAGTCGGTCAGGATTACGGGCAGCCCGTGGGAAGTGACAGATAACCGCTCTTCAGAAAAGGGCATGGAGCCCCAGATATGATGGGACAAGAGAAGACTCTGTCAGGAAGGGCATGGACGTGAAATCCATGTCCAATCAGAGGACACTTCGGTGAAAAAGAAGGTTCTAAGAGAATTAGAGAAAAAGGGGAAAGTCTATAAATATAGAAAAGGATGAGCAAAAAAAAGGTACGCCTGAGGACTGAGAGCTTTTGCCTGCTAATAGAGAATATTAGCTTGCCTTTCCATTTCCCTGTGAGATTTCGTCTGACTTAACCATCGGAGTGTCTTCCTGCCGCAGCGGCAGAGGGCTCTTTGACGGGTTATTCTTTTGCAGATTATAGGTCCACATACTGAGAGTACCATTGTTTCAGCTGGATAAGTGGATTCTTAGCTTTCCGTCCTGATTTCTTTGAATCAAACCCCCTTACAATTGGCGCCGTCTGTGGGAAAGTTAAAAATCCATGGCTGAAACACCTAGGCAAGATCAAGGGAGGGAACGTAATGCAAGATCAAAGTCCCCCCCTCCAGTTCAACACAAAACGAAGGGTCCTAGGAGGGAGATTCCTAGGGTCCCTCCCCCAAGGATGGCAGGGGAACAACCTGGAGAACAGGTGCAACTTCCCGTCGTCCCGTTGCCTCTGGAGCAAGGTCCAGATCGCCCGCGAGAAGCGGAACGATCGAGAAATAGGGACAGATCCCAGACTCAATCCCGGAATGAGGGAGGGAGAGAATCCCGAACTCATGAACGGTCTCGCCGAGACAAAGAACATGATAATGCGGATCGGATCCGAAGGAGGGACCAGGAGGTAGAAGACATGAGGCGTTATATACGTCGCATGGAGAGAGAGAACCGAACTCTCCGCAAGCACAGAGACTCAGCCCGCCAGTCTGTGTCTAGACTCGACGAGCGTTCCGAGACCGGGCCGTCTGGACAAGATAGCCGACATGAAGCCAGCAAAAGGCCTCGAGGAGAAGAAAGACAGATGGGGGTTTCGTCGCGACTGGGCGAACCGCCTCAGGCGCGGCCGCTTCCCGACATGAGGGAGTGGCTGAATCAGCGGGCAGAATCAGCCCCAGACGCCCAACAGAAGCTCCCGCATCAGCCTTTGCCGCCGGTGGCCCCACCAACCGACATGAGGGCTTGGCTAAATCAACAGTTGGGGCTCAGCCGCCCAGAGGACGATGAGAACCACAAGGAGCTGCAACAGCTGTCAGTATCGCCACTATCAGTTTAGATAGAGATGGAGGACTTACCCAGAAAGTTTGTCCCTCCAAAGTTTACGATCTATAACGGCCGAACGGACCCGATGACTCACATCAAAGGGTTCGTGAACTCCATGATGATCTACGTGGGCCAAGACAGCCTCTACTGCAGGATTTTTTCACTAAGCTTGGGAGAGATAGCCCTGAATTGGTTTCAGGCCTTGCCGCCGAGATCAATAACAAGCTGGAGGCAGCTGGCAGACCAGTTTCTCAAAAGGTTCGTGGCTAACCGAGCACAGAAAAAGTACGTGAACACGCTTCTGGCCTTGAGAAAAGGACCAGAAGAGGATCTGAGACAGTACGCCAGCAAGTACTGGGCCACCTACAATGAGATCGGGGACTGCACAGAGGCCTACGCCGTGGAGTCTTTCAGGTTGGGGCTGTCTTACCGAGATCGGCTCAGAGAGTCTCTCACCATCGATCCCCCAAGCACCATTGCCGACTTGATGAGCAGAGTCGAGAAGTATGCCAAGTTTGAGGATGAGATCCGCCGTGACAAGGATCGGCCAGTAATGAAGGCACCAAGGAATGCGGTAATGATGCCCAGGGCCAAGAGGCCCAGAGTTGAGGTGGCCAAAGTGTCACAAGCGCCAAGGGAGCGAAAACCGCTCGGGGCTCAGGCGTACAAGGCCATACGTACGGTTTTCAATACCCCGATCTTCCGGATGATCTATCCCTTGAAGAACGAGCCATTCTGGAAGTGGCCAGCTGGGTCGGGAGAGCCAATGAAGCGGGACCCGAACAAAGATTGGTGCAGCTACCATCGCAGGAGTGGCCATATGACAGAAAGGTGCAAGGCACTTAAGCAATTCCTAGAGGAGTTAGTTGAAGCCGGGCATTGATGAGCGCACTATATTGCATAATAACGTGGCTCAATATACTCATTTTGGCAATTATGCGTAGGCAAATCTGTTTATTTAGTTAATGTTGCACGTGTAGTTGCCTTTGTACTCTTTGCAGGTTTCCGAGCGCTAAAAGAGTGTTGTAAAGCCCAAGTACGAACCAAAGGCTCGGACCAATTACGGCCTTGTTTGAGAGTCAAGAAAAGGCCTGGGAATGACGGAAGTGAAGTTGGAGTGGAAAGTGAAGAGCCCAAGAAAATTAACCCAGAAGGTTTCTCTACCGATAGAGAATCAAGTCCTATCGGTAGAGAAGGAGAAATCAAGGCCACTCAAAGAGGCTCTACCGGTAGAGGATCAGTCCTATCGGTAGAGAGAAGGAACCAGAAAAGTCAGAAGACTTCTCTATCGGTAGAGGGTCAGTCCTATCGGTAGAGAGTATCGGTAGAGAGAAGAATCTAGAAAAGTCAGAAGACTTCTCTACCGGTAGAGGGTCAGTCCTATCGGTAGAGAGTATCGGTAGAGAGAAGAATCTAGAAAAGTCAGAAGACTTCTCTACCGGTAGAGGGTCAGTCCTATCGGTAGAGAGTATCGGTAGAGAGTATCGGTAGAGAGAAGGAACCAGAAAGAGGCAGTAGGGTTCTCTACCGATAGAGAAACAACTCCTATCGGTAGAGACCCAAAATCGCCAGATTTTGTGGGGCCGACTCTACCTCGAATTCTGACCAAATCAGGGAATAAGAAGCTTCTTTTAATGCCATTGTAGAGGGTAGATTGGTACTTTCACTAAGGATTGGTAGGATATTCTAATTAGGTTGTTTCCTTACTTGTATAAGGAGTAGCCCCCCTTTTTCATAATCAGATAACGTAATACATTAAGTTTTTACTGTTGAGAGCTCAAATATCCATTGTTCTTCATATTTCTTGCTTTGTTCTTCAATTCTTCTTCAATTCTTGTCAAGTTCTTCATCTCTTAAGTGTTCTTCCCCTTTGAATCTTTGGATTCTCTTGGAAGCACTTAAGTTTATCAAGTTTTATTTACATTTTTGTCTTAAATACTGTTCTTATTGCTTTAATATCTGATTCCTTTTTAGTTTTACTTAATTCTTCCTCATTGTCTTTAGATAAACTTGTTTTATTATGTTTTCTTTCAATCCCATTATGTTTATGTCAAAGCATGAGTAGTTAATTTAGTGTGGGTTAAGTCTAAATGTGAGGTTTGTTCAAAAAACCATGTTGGTCTCTATCTTCTCCAAATTTTAATGCCATTGATGGATCTTTCTAAGCTTTTTCTTTTGAAATAAAAATGAAGTGTTAAGTTCTTGATTAGATATAGCCATCCTTAGAGTTGGCATATTTAATACTTGAATCGATGTCCTTCATCTTTTAATCCTATTTCCTTTAAACTTGAAAGATCCGTCAAAACGATTTTTAGAATTAAAATCCTTCTTTTCATCGAAGAATTTTCCGATCGAACACCCGGGACCGGGAGTTAGATTGAGTTATAAAAGGGAAGAGATAGACCAACGGAAGCTTCGAATAAACCAAACCTTAGGACTTAACCCCACTCTTTAATCTAGTTTTAATCCTCCTTTAGTTGATATAATTGCTTAATCGCACCAAACAAAACTTAGAGGTTGACGTCCGAAACGTCGAAAGCACTAATTTGCGTATTCTCTGATTACAACGTTCTTTTCCCTGTGGATCGATACTCCGGACTATCCCTATACTCGTTTTTAAATATTTTGAGGATAAGTTCAGTTTTATGAAATTAAACCACTGATCAAGTGGCCGGCACACCCTAACGACACGCCCTTTGCCGGTCCGGTCATGTTTTTGGCGCCGTTGCCGGGGAAGATGAATAGTTGTTTTTAAAGAATCGCAGATTTTTTTTGCAAGTTGCAACTCTCTTTAGTGGAAACCTTCAACCTACCCACATTGGTAAACCTAAGGTGTAACGCAAGCTAAAGGGAAGTGCAATTCGCAATTTTTAGTTTCTTTTGTTCTCATATTTGATTGTTAGGGGAGTTGTCTTTGGTGTATGAGTGTTTACACTCGACACGCTACGCATAGACTCATTCACACAAACAATCCCCCTAACACCACAATGGCTACCCAACCGGAGGGCAATAATGTCCCATTTGCACGAACCATGAGAGAATATTTATGCCCATCCAATTTCGAAATCCAGGGCTATTATTCTCAATGGCAGGAACCATTATGGTACCCACCTAACAATTCACCACAATATGCTTTCCAAAAACCTGTTGTAGATTCCAATGCATCTCAACCATCTAATGAGCAGAGTTTAGAGGACACATTGCAGATGTTCCTACAAGGGCATTCAAAAACTATTGAGCAAAATAGGCAAGCCTTTGGTGACATCCACTCCCAATTGACTAATTTGAACAATATCTTCAATGTTGAGAGGCAAAACGGGGATGATGATGAGTTTCGTGGTGTGAACCACATTGATACCTTAGACCAAGAACAAGGGAACTCTCATGTATTCCCCGATCCTCTTGAAATTGGTCTCACTGCTGAAGAGACCACATTTTTAGATTCACCTGAGCTCGAGTGCTTGTCCTCACTCGTAAATGACAAAGCTATGGGAATAGAAAGTTGGGTACCCATTGTTGACGAGTCACCTCCGGACAAACCGCAAACTTATCTGTCCATTGACCAATCTGTACCTTTAGAAATTCAGATTTTTTCTAAGCAAGTGGAAACCAATCCCCCTGATAATACTGAGTATTCTCTTGTTGTGATTCTGCCCATTCAAAAGAATCAACAGGAGAGTAAACTTTTGGGACTTTCAGACCAGCACCACCAGGCTATGAGTTGGCACTTTAGAAATGACCATTTTCCCCCGCGCTTTACCGATCATATTTTGGAGAGAAAAAATGGCCAAATCAATTATAATCACATTGTGGTCTCTCTGGTAGACCAAGCGCAGCCATATGTTCCTGATCCATTCGGAACATTTCCATTGAAAATATTGGGCCTAGACTGTTTGGGTGACCAAATTGTTGTTCCGTGAGCTTTAATTGAAGTCTAGGAGACTATAAATCCATGGAGTATGTGATACCTCCAGTGTTTGCCGTGCTCGAACGGCATCCGACGGTCTGGTATAGCCACCTTGTCAAGCTACGTATGTAGTACCTTGAGGTTGGGTTTGACGGCAGGCGCGTGGACAATGAGAAATCTATCTGAACCCTTTCGGCTTTAGTGTCAAGTTCCGTGGAGATTTCTTCAAAGCGGAATGAAGGGGTAAGGAATTTGGGGGGACCCCCTCCAAAGGGAGTGGTAGCCTATTAGATGATGGCGCTGCTTCTCTAGATATTGTTGAACCCCACGCATACTGTCCTTCCAACAATAGGGAAACACAGTCTTTGACAAGGAAGAAAAGTAGTGCTCGTGTCCTTCGCGTGAAGAAGTTGGTGGATTTATTGCTTACTTTCATTTATTGTTAATTTTGGACTAACCTGCTAATGAAATTTTGTGTCCCATGTAGTCATGTTTGCTCTTAGTAGGTAGTTGGTGGTTCAGTCTTCGCAAGGTGTACACGCTACCACATCAGCCTTGGTAGTTTGGGTCTAAGTACGTGGTGATTGCGGCATTCAAGAGCCCAAAGTCGTGGGTGTAGCTATGTGCTACGGTTGTTAGTCCAATAAAGCTCCGGCGATGATCCTATGTGACTAGCTATGGTCCACAAGTTGGAGCCAAAAGAGTACACCTTGGAAGCCCTTCCAATGACAAACAGTGCACGTGACGAGAAATCCTCAAACTTGGTCGAGGTATATGGTGGTTGACATTCCACCTCGCAGGTATGATCGTCCCTCTTTTATGCTTAATGGTGCGTTGTCTTCTTGCATTGAGGACAATGCAATTTTCAAGTTGGGGGGAAGGGTTAGTCCAAATTTTAGTGTTAATTGAGTCATTTTAGTCCCATTTCTTTTAAAATTTTGTTCCATTTCTCATGAAAGTTGAATTGTAGATTATGCTTGATAATTTGGATATGTGCAAGAGGCATGCATGCGATGTATTAGTCATTAAGCAACAAAGTCAATTCACACACATAAACATGAACTATTTGGAACACTTTGAGCTAAGTGTGTAATTGGGTGATTTGATCATATAGAGTGGAGATTTAATTTGAAAAGCATCCCGCACACTCTTTCGCACGCGATCTTCATATGAAATTCATGCCATGCTCATATCATGCTTAACATCTTGCATGCATCAATTTGGAATCCATTATGTACGGAGAAAAGGAAATTAGGCTATCTTTGCATGATTGAACCACACAAGTGTCCCATAATCCAAATTTTGAACCCAGTCCGAATCATCCAATTTTCATGAAACAATTAGGAAACCGGATGTTGGGAGGTGTTATGAGGTGTTATGAGAGTGTTTGGATGGGTGATGGAAAGAAGAGGGGTCAAAAAGATGAAGAAGTTGGGCAAAAGAAGAAATTTCAGACAGTTCACTTCTCTATTGATAGAGGAGACTTTCCTATTGATAGAGAAAATGCAAAAGTTGGATAGTTCATTCTTCTATTGATAGAGACTACTTCTCTATCAATAGAGACTATTTCTCAATCCATAGAGAGATTGGTTTTCGAAAAGAAATTCTCAAATCGCATAAAACCAAATGATGTCCTTTCATTTTTCAAGCCCGACTTTCACTCTCTAGTTCAAAAAAAAAAATTTACAATTCCCTCTCTCTTCGACTCCGAAATCCTTCAAGGGAAAAATGTGGAAAAAGATGAAGAAGATTTTCTGTCGTCAGTCTGAAATCAAGAAGACACAGAAGATATTGAGGAGAAAAATTAACCATGAACCACGTGGCAGCTCAGACAAGGCGCCCGTACATCTCGGAAGATGAACCAGAAGAAGAAGAGAGTGAGCGGGGAGGAGGAAATTGAGGAAGAAAGTGACTAGAAGGAGTAGGGGGACAAAGTCAAAATAAGATCGAGTCATTGAGTCTAGCCAGTTGTGTGTTTTTCTTTTTATTGTAGTCATCATGGTATGGTGTACCTGGTGCACATTGGTATTGTCAGGACACCGGCAAAGGGTAGATGACCAAGCCACATATCAGCCGGTGTCATTTCTTGTACTCCAATTTTGTTATAAAAACCATGAATGTTATAAGCTTTTAAGTCCTAATAGATTCTAATTACATTTTGGATTCTATCTTGATGCATGTTTGAGTAGTTACATGTTTCTAGCACTTGGCATTCCTATATCACATTGCTATGTTCCATCAACGCATACCAGAATACTTTCATTGTGATTGCGCTTATTCCTTGAATGCATAACCACATCTTCGGTGTGTATATTCGCGCAAGTTAGGGATGCAAAGTTTAAGTCATGAAGTGCACAATTTGTTTTGAGGGCAAACTGAGAGATTTGGAATCAAGACTCGCTTTGGTTAACATTGCTTAATAGATTTCCAAGCTCACTTGTTCCTTATAGTTCATGAATGGTTGTGCGTGTTTACATTGCTCATTCTTGCTAAATGCGCTGAGTACACATGGAAAACTACGAAATCAAGCATGGTTGATAATTAGACTTGCATGGGAAATAAACTGTCTTTTCTGTTGTTAGTATGATGCGTTGCTAGGGACTAGCAACCTTCAAGTTGGGGGGTGTGATGAGCGCACTATATTGCATAATAACGTGGCTCAATATACTCATTTTGGCAATTATGCGTAGGCAAATCTGTTTATTTAGTTAATGTTGCACGTGTAGTTGCCTTTGTACTCTTTGCAGGTTTCCGAGCGCTAAAAGAGTGTTGTAAAGCCCAAGTACGAACCAAAGGCTCGGACCAATTACGGCCTTGTTTGAGAGTCAAGAAAAGGCCTGGGAATGACGGAAGTGAAGTTGGAGTGGAAAGTGAAGAGCCCAAGAAAATTAACCCAGAAGGTTTCTCTACCGATAGAGAATCAAGTCCTATCGGTAGAGAAGGAGAAATCAAGGCCACTCAAAGAGGCTCTACCGGTAGAGGATCAGTCCTATCGGTAGAGAGAAGGAACCAGAAAAGTCAGAAGACTTCTCTATCGGTAGAGGGTCAGTCCTATCGGTAGAGAGTATCGGTAGAGAGAAGAATCTAGAAAAGTCAGAAGACTTCTCTACCGGTAGAGGGTCAGTCCTATCGGTAGAGAGTATCGGTAGAGAGAAGAATCTAGAAAAGTCAGAAGACTTCTCTACCGGTAGAGGGTCAGTCCTATCGGTAGAGAGTATCGGTAGAGAGTATCGGTAGAGAGAAGGAACCAGAAAGAGGCAGTAGGGTTCTCTACCGATAGAGAAACAACTCCTATCGGTAGAGACCCAAAATCGCCAGATTTTGTGGGGCCGACTCTACCTCGAATTCTGACCAAATCAGGGAATAAGAAGCTTCTTTTAATGCCATTGTAGAGGGTAGATTGGTACTTTCACTAAGGATTGGTAGGATATTCTAATTAGGTTGTTTCCTTACTTGTATAAGGAGTAGCCCCCCTTTTTCATAATCAGATAACGTAATACATTAAGTTTTTACTGTTGAGAGCTCAAATATCCATTGTTCTTCATATTTCTTGCTTTGTTCTTCAATTCTTCTTCAATTCTTGTCAAGTTCTTCATCTCTTAAGTGTTCTTCCCCTTTGAATCTTTGGATTCTCTTGGAAGCACTTAAGTTTATCAAGTTTTATTTACATTTTTGTCTTAAATACTGTTCTTATTGCTTTAATATCTGATTCCTTTTTAGTTTTACTTAATTCTTCCTCATTGTCTTTAGATAAACTTGTTTTATTATGTTTTCTTTCAATCCCATTATGTTTATGTCAAAGCATGAGTAGTTAATTTAGTGTGGGTTAAGTCTAAATGTGAGGTTTGTTCAAAAAACCATGTTGGTCTCTATCTTCTCCAAATTTTAATGCCATTGATGGATCTTTCTAAGCTTTTTCTTTTGAAATAAAAATGAAGTGTTAAGTTCTTGATTAGATATAGCCATCCTTAGAGTTGGCATATTTAATACTTGAATCGATGTCCTTCATCTTTTAATCCTATTTCCTTTAAACTTGAAAGATCCGTCAAAACGATTTTTAGAATTAAAATCCTTCTTTTCATCGAAGAATTTTCCGATCGAACACCCGGGACCGGGAGTTAGATTGAGTTATAAAAGGGAAGAGATAGACCAACGGAAGCTTCGAATAAACCAAACCTTAGGACTTAACCCCACTCTTTAATCTAGTTTTAATCCTCCTTTAGTTGATATAATTGCTTAATCGCACCAAACAAAACTTAGAGGTTGACGTCCGAAACGTCGAAAGCACTAATTTGCGTATTCTCTGATTACAACGTTCTTTTCCCTGTGGATCGATACTCCGGACTATCCCTATACTCATTTTTAAATATTTTGAGGATAAGTTCAGTTTTATGAAATTAAACCACTGATCAAGTGGCCGGCACACCCTAACGACACGCCCTTTGCCGGTCCGGTCAGGCATCTTCAGCGTTATATAGCCGAACAAAGGCAACAGGTGGTTCAGCCAGAGCCAATGGAAGCTGAATCCTCTGAGGAAGAGGTGATGGTGACTGGGACCGTACATGTCATACATGCGGCAACCCCAGTTCTGGATGAAACGGAAGTTCGGCTCCAGCGCCGCCGAGACGGGCACGAGCATCATGTGCAACATCTCGGGCAGAAAAGAAAAGAGCCCGAGACACAGATGGAAACAGTCATTTCCTTTTCGGAGAAGGATTTGGAGGGGGTAACACATCCCCATAACGATGCACTGGTGATCACGCTGCTCCTTGGCACCTTCAACACGGAGAGAATCCTAGTTGACCAGGGCAGCTCAACGGAGATCCTATACTATGATGCCTTCAAAAAACTCCAGCTGGACAAGGCAGACTTGAAGAAGGCCGACATACCACTCATCGGTTTCAGTGCCGAGGCGGTCTGGCCCTTGGGATCCATTACTATCCCTGTCCGAGCAGGGAGAGTAACCTTGGATGTGGATTTCCTGGTGGTGGACGTACCATCTGCTTATAATGCTATCGTGGGGAGAACTTGGCTCCACAGGTTGGGAGCAATTCCTTCTACCTACCATCAAATGCTGAAGTTCCCGGGGAAGAAGGGGATTGAATATGTTCGGGGCAATCAGACAACAGCGAGAAACTGCTATGTCACATCCATCAAGCACAAACCAAAGGCCGAACATGTGAAATCCATCGAAGTCCCAGATCGGCCAACAATAGAGGATATCGGGCGCAATCCAGCCGATCGCGTTGTGGAGGAACTAAAGCAGGTACCGGCTCACGAGACAGATCCAGAGCGGTATTTTCTGATCGGGGCAGAGCTATCAGGGTAGGACGAGGAGGCCCTGATCACATTTCTCAAAGAGCATATAGATGTATTCGCTTGGACACCGCAGGAGATGCCTGGGGTGAGCCCGGATATCATATGCCATCACCTGAATGTGGATCCTGCCCACAAACCGGTGATGCAGAAGAGAAGAAGGCCAGCAGTCCAACATGTGGATGCTGTAATCGAGGAAGTAGATCGGCTGCTGGAGGCCGATGCCATCAGAGAGGTGCAATACCCCGAGTGGTTGTCTAACACCGTGGTGGTCAAGAAGAAGAATGGCAAGTGGAGGGTGTGTGTGGACTTCACTAGCCTCAACAAAGCTTGTCCCAAAGATAGCTTTCCACTGCCCAAGATAGATCAATTGGTGGATGCCACAGCTGGGTATCGGCGCATTAGTTTCCTGGATGCATATCGGGGGTATCATCAGATAGCCATGTACGTGCCGGATCAAGAGAAGACGTCCTTCATTACTCCTCATGGACTTTTTTGCTATAAAGTGATGTCGTTCGGCTTGAGAAATGCAGGGGCAACTTATCAGCGGTTGGCGACTCTCATGTTCAAGGACCTGCTCGGGAAGAGCATGGAGGTCTACATTGATGACATGGTCGTCAAATCTGGGGAGGCCAAAGCCCACATAGCTGATCTCGGTAGAACTTTCCAGGTGTTAAGAAAATACAAACTCAGGCTCAACGCATCGAAGTGCGCTTTCGGGGTCAGCTCCGGGAAATTCTTGGGGCATCTGGTTACACGCAGGGGGATAGAGGCAATCCCGATCAGATCGTCGCCTTGCAAAATTTACAGAGTCCCCGGACTGTGAAGGAAGTTCAAAAGCTAACCGGAATGGTGGCAGCCCTTAACCGGTTCATCAGCCGATCATCCGATCGATGTCGGCCATTCTTCCAGCTGTTGAGAAAACAGTCCAAGTATGCATGGGGGGAGGAATGTGAAAGAGCTTTCCAAGAACTGAAGAGCTACTTGGCGAACCCCCCACTGATCAAGACTCCTGAGAAGGGAGATGTATTGACACTCTATCTGGCCGTATCCGAGCATGCGGTTAGTGCAGTATTGTTGAAGAGCAAGGATGGTGAGCAGACACCGGTCTATTATGTGAGTAAAACACTCCTGGATTCGGAGACAAGATATCTCCCCCTGGAGAAGCTGATCTTATCCCTTGTGGTGGCGTCCAGAAAGTTGCAGCATTATTTCCTGGCCCATACGATAGAAGTACCGACCAAACATCCCCTCAGTACTGTCTTGAGAAGAGCAGAACTGTCGGGAAGGGTGGCAGCATGGTCTGTGGAGCTCGGGGAATACGACATCAGATTCCTCCCAAGAACAGCAGTGAAGGGACAAGTCCTGGCAGATTTTATTGCAGAATTCTCCCATGAACCTGTGGAGAACATCGCTCCAATCTCAGAGGAGGATATGCCAGAACAGGGGGAGATTGTTCCCGATCAAACACCGTACTGGAGGTTGTATGTTGACGGGTCATCCTGCTCAAGAGGATCTGGAGTCGGCATTGTGATAGAAGAGCCAGATGGGTGTTATTTTGAGCAATCCATCCGATTGAATTTCAGCGCCTCCAACAATGTCGCCGAGTATGAGGCATTAATACTCGGACTCAAATGCGCGCACAATCTGGGGGCGGAATATGTGGAGGTCTTTTGCGATTCACAGTTGGTCCTCAACCAGCTCAATGGAGAGTATGCCACCCGAGACGAGAAGATGACCGCCTATGCAGAGAGGGCTAAAGCAGAGTTATCGAAGTTCAAGAAGACTATGATGACGCATATCAGCTCAAGGCAGAACGACCACGCAGATGCCTTAGCATGTTTGGCTTCGGCGATACCCAGAGACAAGTTCAGAACAATATATGTGGATTCCATTGAATACCCAATTGCCGAGAAGGCTTTGGAAATCGATCTCGGCCCAGGCTGGATGGATCCCATTATCTCTTATTTCACTACGGGGACTGTCCCCGAGGACAAAAAAGAAGCCCACAAGCTGCGGATCAAGGCAGCCCATTTCTGGCTATCACCAAAGCAAGAACTCTATTGTAAGTCCTACACTGGTCCCTATTTGAAATGTGTACATCCTGCTTTGGTTCAGAAATTCTTGTACGAAATTCATGAGGGAATATGTGGGAGTCACGCTGGGGGCAGGTCCATAGCCCATAGAGCCATATCTCAGGGATATTGGTGGCCATATATGCAAGAAGATGCAAAGAAGTACGTCTAGATTTGTGAAAAATGCCAGAAGTTTGCCCCGATCATACATCAACCTGCTGCCGATCTGTCACCACTCACCAGTCCGTGGCCCTTTGCCCAATGGGGAATGGATATCGTCGGCCCGCTTCCCAAAGCAACTGGGGAAAGGAAGTATCTGTTGGTTGCCACAGATTATTTCACCAAATGGATAGAAGCCGAACCACTGGCTAAGATAACCGAGAAAAATGTCGAGCGATTCGTATGGCAGAACATCATCACCAGATTCGGCATCCCTTACGCCATCGTCTCGGATAACGGGACCCAGTTTCAAGACAAGTTCAAGGCTTTTTGCTCAGAGTACAAGATTAGAAACTACTATGCCTCGGTGGCATATCCCCAATGCAATGGGCAAGCAGAAGCTTCAAACAAGACAGTGTTGGCAGGAATCAAAAAACGGTTAGAGAAAGCCAAGGGCAAGTGGGTGGAGGAATTACCACTCGTCTTATGGGCATACAGGACCACTCCTCGCCGATCTACGGGTGTAACGCCATATTCACTTGCTTATGGCGCAGAGGCTGTCATTCCTCTGGAAATTGGCATCCCGACTCTCAGAACTGAATTGATGGAGCAAGGTGGCAATGATCGAGCATTGGCGATAGAGCTCGATTTCGCCGAAGAGAAACTAGAACGAGCCGTGATCAGACTCGCTGCTTATCAGTCTACTTTGTCTAGAACCTATAACAAGAAAGTCCATCAGAGGGAATTCAGCCTCGGCGACCTAGTTCTGCGCAAGGTCATGGGAAACACGAAAGATCCAACTGATGGCAAGCTGGGGGCCAATTGGGAAGGTCCATACAGAGTTATAGGCCGACTCGGGAAGGGCGCCTACAAGCTGCAAGATCTGGATGATAAAGAAATACCAAGGACTTGGAATGTTTCCAACCTTAAGAAGTTTTATCAGTAATTTCTTTATTTCTGTACTTTTGTATATCTCTTAGTGAATAAAAGCTCCAGTTCCAATTCAGAAAGTTTGTCAATCGTGTCACCATTGGATCATAATGTTCAACACTTGAGAAAAGTTTGAACTCCTGGACACGCTCGAGAAGAGTATAGGTTTAACAGCCGAACATACTTGAGAAAGGTTTGTTCGGCTCAACACCTGAGAATTGTTAAGAATATCCAAACATATTTTAGAAAAATATGTTTGGACCTAAAGTACAAGTTAAACGGCCGAATAGATTCGAGAAAAGTTTGTTCGGCTCAATACTTGAAGAAATTCAATACTTGAGAAAAGTTCATGTTTTAAGAAAAGAGTTCATATTTGCATTAAGACAAGAGTTGCCGAAAAGAAGTCCAAATTGTATTCATTCATGTGGATTACAGAAGGAAAGTACGGGAATGAACATCAGAACACTTAGAGGAAAACAAAAACATAGGAAATCCTTCAGACGATCTCCACATGATCCTCCTGAGATCGGCCCTCCTCAGCAATAGGGTCCCCCCCGACGACGTCTACCTCATAATCTTCGACGGTAAGGTCGGCTTCATGGATCTCGGCATCGGGGATAGGCTCCTCTTCGTCGGGAAGGTCAGAGGAGTGGGGAATCTCCTTGAAAAGGGTTGAGTCAGCAGCAACATTGCAAGCCCTCAGCGCGGCTTTCCATCCCATCGCCAGGTACTCCTCCTGCAGCTCGGGGATCTGATTATTAAGGATGTCCTCAGCGGCTTCAGTCATGCCGAGCTTACGGGCCTTCTTCATCTCCTCGGCCAGTTCTTCGGCGTGCTTGGCCATAAGATCGGCGGCCCTCTTCTTCTCTTCTGTCATCTCTTCGGCATGCTTAGCCTTCAGAGCAGTGAGTTCGGCCATAAGCTCGGCAGTCTTCTTTCTCTCCTCGGACAGGAAATACTCCGAGGATTTAGCCTGCTTGGCCATCTCTCGGGCCTCCTTCTTGAAGTTGTCGGCCTCATCCTGAGCCGTGGAGAATTTCAGCCTGAATTCCCTCACTTCGGCCTCAGCCTTATTCAGCTTTTCTGCCCGATCCCGAGTCTTCTTAATACTAAGCATGGACTTCTGAATCGCCTGCAGCATCAACATCAGAGTTATAACAAACACAGAAGAATTTGCAGATAATATTACCGAGATAGGAGACTTACGAAAATATTGTGCGCAATCGTCAATCGAAGCATGGCATGATCTTCCTCATCGGCATAGGGCTCGATGTCCTTCGGCAGCATCATGGCCTCAGCCAAAGCCATGGTAGTTCCCAAATCTCGGACCGTGTCGGCAGCCGTGACAGGGGTCGTGCCATTTATCAGCAGAGGAGGAGGCCAGGTCCCGGCCTTCTCGGAAACCTTTGATTTGCCCTTCTCCTCGGAAGGACTAGCCTGATGCGCCTTCGCCAGTTTCCGTCTCTTCCGGTCGGCATTGGCAGTTTCGGCGTCGGAAGGAGGGAGACTCGGCCTTTTTTCACCCTCGTCCGGCTTCCTCTTAGCCAGGACGATCCCAGAAGGCTTCTTCGCCTGGAAGGGAGTCGGCACCTTCCTCACCTCGGCAGCAGCTTTCTTCAGCCTTATCATCTCCTTTAGGCTCGGCAGATCGGGATTTGAAGACATGGCCTCGGCGTCGGTGTCTTTCTCTTCCTCGGCGCTCAAAGTAATCCGAATTGGAGACTGCGTCCTTTCGGAAGAAGATGAAGACGAAGATGAAGAGCTGGAAGATTCAGCTACAGCAGCAACTGTGACTCGGCTGGGTTCCCGGAGATATGGCAGGGGAACACCTTCAGGGACTGCAACCGAGGACGCCTCTGCTACCACCTCGGCAACGTACTTTTTCTCTTTGATATAACCCTTGTAAGACGGGTTATATCTCAGCAGTACTTCGACAGACCTTGGTTCGGCTTGGCCTTCAACGCCTTTGTACAGAAGAACTTTTTTCAGATCTTCTGGATGTGTAGCCTGCGAAGTCCGACCGCGGTTGGCGTTTGAAGCTGCACATGCATAGACAGATACAGTTAGAAGCTTTAGATCGGCAAAACTGAAGAAATCAAAAACAAAGGAGAATGGGGGACTAACGGGGTTTCCCGAATCTGCGGGGAACAGGGAGCCTCTTGTGCTCGGGTTCGTCAGCAGAAAATTCCCAGTTTCCCGAGACGATCAGGAAGTCATCGTCGTTCCCCCTATTCGAGTCAGGGAGATTCGTCACTATCTTCTCTCGACCCCTACGGGACTTCAGATACCATTTCTCATCTTTTTTATAGACCATATCGTAGTTATAATTTATGTCCCAGAGATCTAAGTTCGTTTGGCACAGTTCGTTCAAACGAACTATGCCTATGACTATACGGTACGTGTTTATGGATATCTGCATAGGATTCAGCCGATACCAGGACAGAACCCTACGCAGTAAAGGGTGGAGGGGGAACCTAACTCCACCCTCAATGACAGCCATAAGAGGAATGTGGATGGAGTCCTCATCCCGAATCTCAGGATGAGTCTCAGGCTTGTTAATCTCTACAAAAACGTCGTCTGGAATCTGGTAATGCCTACGGAACTCTGCTATCCGCGCCGGAGAGGCAAAGTGTTTACGAAAGATTCCCATACTCAGAGAATGAGTGAGGAGGAAACAAGAACAAGAAATCAAGAGAGAAAAACGAGTTCTACAGGAGGCAAACTTACAGAATATGGGGGAAGAACAGTAGCAAGAAAAGAAATGAAGAAGACGAAGTTTGGGATTTATAGGGTTCTGTGTGGGTAAATCCGAAGCGTCGCACGTTATAAACCCCAACCGTCGGATCCATTACTCCTGGACCAATCAGTGAAGCGCGTCTGAGATGCTGAAGCGCCATGTCAAAACACGCGCAGAAAAGGCGCGTCGTCCTTTAAAAGGTACAAACCAACGGTCACGTCGCATTTATGGCCGGACAGAGCACGCCCCCAAAACGTGCCAGACAAGGATGAAAATCCCCTGTATCGATGCAAAGGTCATCATGAATATGCTTTATAGCGTCGGCTACTCCGCCACGTCGGTTCGAAGTAACCGAAGCTAGGGGCAAGGGGAATCCAGCCAAACATACTCGAGAAAAGTCTGAGAAGATTCAACACTTGAGAAAAGTTTGAAATTCAGCCGAACAGACTGGAGAAAAGTCTGAGAAGATTCAACACTTGAGAAAAGTTTGCAATCCAGCCGAACATACTTGAGAAAAGTTTGAACGAGGTTCAACACTTGAGAAAAGTTTGAACACCCGAACATATTTGAGAAAAATATGTGTTTAAGCCTAAGTACAGGTTAAACAGCCGAACAAACTTGAGGAAAGTTTGAGAGAGGTTCAACACTTAAGAAAAGTTGGAACTCCAGAACATATTTGAGAAAAATATGTGTTTAAGCTTAAGTACAGGTTAAACAGCCAAACAGACTGGAGTAAGGTCTTGAATGAATCAGTACTTAAGAAAAGTCTGCTGTTCAGAAGGGTTGAAGACATTTCATTACTCGAAGAGAAGAATGAAATCTAAACCTAATCAAGAACAGTCCATCAGTTGCAACACATCATTCAAGGGAAATTCAAATATTTTTTCATTCATTCAACAAATTGGATTACACATGAGTTACAGAGAAGAAAGAAATAAGCAAAATCCTAAGGCGCAACATCGGCAGCCTGAACTATAACTACATCGTCATTGGCAGGCTGAGGTTGAGCACCGGGGACACCAGCATCGGCAATCTGGCCCGCCTCTCCTTCGCCAGCAGCAGCCTGACCTTCTTCTTCGGTTCCGGACGCCATGACCTCCAGTTGGGTAACAGTCGAAACCCTGGAGTAGATAGAAGAATCAGGCGGAACTAGGGCAGCTTCCAGAGCAGCCTTCCAACATATCCTGACGAGCTCGGCCTGGAGCTCGGGCATCTGATTCTCCAGGAAGTCGGCTGCAGCATCCATCATGCCCCTGGAGTAAGAGTCTTTCAGCTCGGCTTCATGCCGAGATTGGAGATCGGCAATCTGATCCTCCAGCCTGGAAGACCTCACCTTTTCTGTCTCGAGCTGGGACTGAACAGCTTTAAGCTTGAGATCGGCGTCCCTAGCCTTCTGCCGATAAGAGGCTGTGTCCTCTTGAACTTTCAAGAATCTGGCGTTGGACTTCTTCAGCTCCGACTCGATAGTCGTATATCGAGTCTCCAAGTCCTGGAAACGGCTCAGACACATCATGGATTTTTGCGCCGCCTGCAACAAGATCGGGAGGTCAGAAGGCAGATATGAAATCGCAAGTGAAGGCAACAGAAGAATAGCCAAAACGGAATACTTACAAAAATTTCATGGGCCATCACAGAGCGCATCAGAGTTGGAAGGTCGGTGCCTGCGTAAGGCTCGACATCTTTTGGTAACATCAGCGCACCCGTCAGGGTTTGCGTGACGTCTAGGTCGGCCGCCGAGTCGGCGACAGTGATGGGATCAATCCCATTCACCAGCAAGGAAGGGCGCCATGGGGCAGCCCCCTCAACAGCTTTTGCCTTCTCGACCGTCTTGCTCTTCTTCGGCAAGGTCGACGCGGCTGGATCTTCCTGAGGAGGGTCCCTTGGCCTCCGCTTCAGGATGAGCGGAGCATCATCTGAAGCCTCAACAGATGCTGAAGTCGGGCTGGCCTCGGGCGCTTTCTTCTTCTTTTCCCGTATCATTTCACGTAGACTCGAAACATTGGGATCTCGTGCCATTGGATCGGGAATTTGATCGACTTCCTGATCGTCTCCTGAATCCCAGTTACTAGGCGACTGGGAAGAGCTGCGGACGGAGCTAAGTGAGATCGGGAAATGCCCGACGTCAGCTACTGTCACCGGTTCCAGTCACCGAGCTTCGGAAGACGGAATGTAGTTTGGAAGGTCAGCACCAACGACGTCGGCGTCAGGAATGGATTTTTTGATATATCCCCGGTAACTCCCAATGTATCCCAGAAGCACTTCGGGTGATCGGGCCCAACTTCCGCCGAAAGATCCTGTGTATCGGGCGACCTTTTTTAGCTCGTCGAGTTTTATCGCCTGTTTGTTTTGGTGCTTATTGGCGTTAGAAGCTGCAAGAAAGGATGAGAAAAACACAGTCAGTATCAAGATATGTTCGGCATCAGAAAGAAAAAGACAGAGAATCGAAACACAAGGTCGGGGTACTAACGGATGACTCCAAACCGGATCGGGATATGGAACTTGGGGTGTTCAGGCTCATCTCGGCCAATCTCCCAGTTGCCAGCAACGATGAGGAAGTCATCGTCGTTACCGCGGTTGGAGTCCGTCAAATAGGTAACGATCCTCTCGGCATTGGGTCTGTTCTTCAGGTAGTAGGCATTAGAGCCTTTTCTGACCATGTCATAGCAAAATCGGATCTCCCGAAGTCCTATGTCGGTTTGGTTCAGGCTATTCAATTCTACGATGCTATGGATAATCCTATATGTATTGATGGAGATTTGCATCGGGTGGAGTCGGTATCCACAAAGCACTTCACGGAGAAGGCGATTGAGTGGAAACCGAACCCCGCCCTCAAGAACCGCCATCAATGGGACGTGAAGGATGTCAGGATCATTCCCATCCCGGGCGGCATCCGGCTTATTAAGTTCGACGGCAACATCGTTAGGGATGTTGTACCGTCGCCGGAAATTTGCCATTTTTTCCGGTGTGTCAACTAAACTCCTAAAAATCCCCATTACAGAAAGCAGAAAGGGATGAAAAGTAGAGAAAAAGAGGGAAAACCTAAAGTTCTGGTTGAAAGGAACTTACAACAACGGGTGAATTCTCTCTCTGGTGTGAAGACAGTGGAAGATTGCAGAAGAAAAGTGAAAAAATGAGAACAGTCGAGCATTTATAGGGAGGGGAGTCGAACAGATAAGACCCTAAGCCTCCCCCAATGAAGACGCTCCACGTACGGGGCACGCGCAGGAGGCGCGTGGCCTCAAAAGCTGCAAAGCCTGCTGCACGCCTCATCAGACTTTAATGCGACACCAAAGACTTACGCATGACGGTTCAGAAACCGTCTGATCGAGAATAACAAAGGACGCCATGAGTGCATTACATAGCCTCGACTACTTCGCCAAGTCGGTTCAAAGCAGCCGAAGCTAGGGGGCAATTGACGGGGGTAAAATGTAATTGAGAAAATACCTTTAACTCCCCAGGTTAATTTCAGAGTTCGGCCGAGACCGAATAACATGCCCAGAGGCACGAGCCGATCACGTGAGATAATGGCCGACACGAGGAGTGCCGACCATACCCAAATCAGGACAACAGAACCAAGTATTGAGAGATGCTGACCTGAGAAGGGCGGATTGACGACCCGCCGGACTGAGAAAGTCGGTCAGGATTACGGGCAGCCCGTGGGAAGTGACAGATAACCGCTCTTCAGAAAAGGGCATGGAGTTCCAGATATGATGGGACAAGAGAAGACTCTGTCAGGAAGGGCATGGACGTGAAATCCATGTCCAATCAGAGGACACTTCGGTGAAAAAGAAGGTTCTAAGAGAATTAGAGAAAAAGGGGAAAGTCTATAAATATAGAAAAGGATGAGCAAAAAAGGTTCTTAGCTTTCCGTCCTGATTTCTTTGAATCAAACCCCCTTACAATTGTGTAATTATATTTTTTATTGATTTTAGGGCTACAGTTTATGTATTTTTGGGACTCGTTTGTACATATTTAGAGATTTAGTGTCTTTTAACGTTGCCGAGAAGCGTGGCATTACAAAAAATACTCAGACAAAACATCATGTTAATTCAGTAAAAAAATAGACCATTTTGATCTTATATTTGCACTGGAGTCACTTATGTGTACCTTTTGAGCAAAAAGATATGTTCTCGTTTGGAATAGATTTTCTGAAATTTTATACAATTTGGTTCATATGTTTTTTAATCTACAACCAATAAGGTGTAATTGATAAAAATTAAAATTTAAAAAAAAACTAAATAGTAAAGGTAGGGGTAACTTGCGTCGCAAAAAACAAAAAAACAAAAATCATTTTCAAAAACATAATATATAGTTTGATCCCCATGGAAGTAAGTGGACTGCATTGCCACTTGTACATGACGATGAGTAGTGTTTCCTCTGTTTTGTTTATGGAAAATGAGTTGTAAAGGTAAAATGTGGTGTTTTATTTTTGGTAAATTTTTATGTTGACGAATAGATACCATTTTTCATGTACACTATATATATATATATATGCATTTTTATTTTTTGTATATTACTCCAGTCATTCAATAAAATCCTTGATATTGAATTGGACAAGAAAATTTTCAAGCCTCATTCAAAATCTCTCTCGTCTCCATCTACCAAATTCAATAATAATAATAATAATAATAATATTCCAGATTCAAACATGCATACTCTGAGGAGTGAAAATATAATGCTCTGGCTATCCCTTTAGCTTCCATCTATGGCCACGTTTTTATGCAAAAAGATGCATGTGGTTTGTCTTCTCGAAATCGTAAAACTATAAATAAAAAACATATTTAGTTATCGAGACAACTAAGATTATTTTTTAATATAAATTATTATAAATTTCAATTCAGTTGACCACTGTCTGCCTCGTGGTATTCACATAAAAGTTAGATAAGTTTCATATACAAACAAATAATATTGTACGTGATTTTTGCACAGATTTTTTTTTTTTGATAATTTGGTATCATTTCAATATACCTAATAATTTGCATCATTTTATAGATGGATTTTCGAATACGAATATTCTTCTCGTAAATCATTTCCCTGTTGAACTGAATGCAACTATTAATCTTTGTGGTGCTATGCTCATGATGATCATAATAATTAACTAGAAGACGCTTCAGAAATTGGTTGAAAAAAATCCAGATTCATAATGTGTGGTTCTCAAAATATTTCTTGTCCATATGGGTGTCAGACATATGTTAATTTATTAGTACTTCAAGAAAGTCTCAAGCAAGTTGAGTCTATTCTATGATTAGTGTTTAAGAAAGTTTCAGTTGGGTAGTGGAGCATGTGAAATCTTACAGAGAAAATGCTACGAAACTATGAAGAGTTGGTAATTTCAAGTAATTAAAAAGCTAGAAAATCTAGAAGTACTAGCCATGAAAATAATACTCTCCCTCGAATGACCCAATTTTATTAATTTGAAAATGAACTTATTTTAATTCGGAACATTTACATATTTTAAGTCATGTAATTAATTTCATTGTGTGGCCATTATATGGGTCATATATGAACTCAGATCACACATCTCAACCTGTATAATTTGTACATATGGCACTAAACACCTAGATATATTAAGATTTCGTTCTTTAGTGCTTTTAGGAATTCCACGTCCTAGGAACTCCGAATTTTACCTAACTTATTTAGCATAGGATACTCAGTTGATATTAACGTGTCCTTATATTACCTACCCAGGGCCTGTAGTCTGATGTTATGCACCTGACTAGAATAGTGAACTGCCAAGGAATTAAGGGACCTTAATTCTACCATCCACTCAAGTCAATAACTACCTCTTCCTAGCTAGATCTGATTGAAAACATGGCTTTACCAGGTCAAGTATAATAGCCCCAATGCCGATGAAATCAAGCCACTGTCGACTCGCAATCCAGACTCCTGCATCCGAAGCCCGAGACCAAAAAGACCAGCAGAGGTCGGGTCATGGCAAATACAAGATTTCGAGCCTCGTCTCTGAGATTTGAGACCCGAGTTCGATGGAGGCCAAGTCACGGCGGGTTCAAGGTCTCGAGTTCTGCCTCTAAGCCTACTCGAGGCTGATGACGATTGGGCTGTAGCCAAACCAAAGTTCTGGAGAGGAGGTGCATTATCAGGGGCTAGGATCGCAAACCGAAGCCAATCAAGGTCAGGTCATCATTAAGGCCTGCAGGTGGAAGGTCAGGGCCTATCACAACCATTTGTCAAGCACACAAGAGATCAACGACACCAGAGAATGCGATCAAAGCAATCCGAGGTACAGGATCACAGTCCTAACGCGTGCCCACTCAAGCTGCGATGGTAGGGCTCGGGCAAACGGGTCGCAGAAATAAGACAACAATGGCCGGAGAGAGACCGAGCAAATGGTCTCCCGATCCTACTCACAGAAAAGAAAGGGGAATAGTGGATCGATGGCTTCAAGGAGGAGGGCTCGTCGAGGGACCTACCATCACCGCGAGTCACAGCAGGGGCAGGGTCACTATGGTCAAACACTTTGAGAAAGAGACACATGTTAAGAATATACACTTTGTGAAGTATACACTGGCGCACTTGGCATCAGAATATAGGCCTAGTGTGCCTATTATATATTTGAACCCCTCATGTTATTTCAGGGTTGAAATACTGATTGACAGAGGACACTCTAGAGAGAGAGAGCTTCCCTTAGGCTTGAGAGAGATTTCTCCCAGCCTTCTTATAGTCCAATCTCTAGAAGCTTGTCCCCCACGTACCTTCTTAGACCCATTTCAGGGTGAGAGAGAGCTGTCATTCTCTTTCTCATGGTGTTTATCTCTTCCTTCACCCATTTCACTTCTTCTTCTTTCTCTTTGGCTAACCGGAGTTTACTGTTCTAAACCTCTCCAGCAAATTCTCTCGAATATTCTCACACGGAAGAATCCATTCCCTACATTTGCCGACTTTGCTGGGGAGGTGGTTCAGTGAATGGTCAGCCTAAGAAGTGGTTTGCATCTCCAAGGGGCTCAAATGGCTACTGAAGATAATGAGTAACATGACTTCTCCAACCATGGAGGAAATAAAGACTCAGCCAGCTCAGACTGCACTCTAGCTACCCTAGATGCCTTACAAGCTATACAAGACACCTAGAAATAGTTGGTCACTGCCCTTCAAACACTGACCGATGTTGTTTTCGGTCATCCTAGAAGTCACCAACCTACGGGAGAACCCTGGACATATCCATGTCGGGGAGGCAGCTGCAATACAGGGCCATGACCCAGCTATCAACAACACTATAGTTCAACTACCACCCCACGGGATAGGTCCGGTAGACCAAGTCCGTGTCCCAACTAACAATTGAGCTCACCCCTCTGTAAACAACACATAGCAGTATCGAACAGTTGCTCATGTGCATGTACTGCTCTAGCAGGAAAGATCCAAGAAACTTTTACCCTCCCTACCCAACTCCGATATACATCCACCATATCCTCTTACCCTCCTCTCGATACCATACCCTGATGGCTACCAACAACCTAAGTTTGTCAAGTTCGATGGCAAACAAGGCAACGCCTAAGAGCATATGGTTCGCTTGATTGAGACCCTGGGCCAATATGGGTCTGACCACAACCTCATATTCAGACACAGTCGTCGTCCCTCTTTGTTTGAGTTGCTCAAACTTCTGACACTTTGCTGTTTGCATGGCCCTCGGAATGTACTTTTGTTTAAAGACAACTCTGAAACGATCCCAAGTCATTCGTGGCTCTCTATCCCTCATCAGATTCCACCATCGGTTAGCTTCTCCGGTTAAAAGGTATGATCCTATCGCCACCTTCTGGTACTCGTCGCTTCTGATCAAACGAAAACTTTTGTCCAATTCTTCTATCCCCTCTTTGGCTCACATTGGATCCATCCCTCCGTGAAAAGTTGTAGGTTTCAGCTTTAGAAATTTCCTAATTGCTTCAGCATTAGCTCCTGGTGGGTTTGTTCGCACTTCAGTTTCTGTTGCTACTGATTGCATCCCAACATTCTCCCTAACCAAGTGTATCACTTCGGGTTGCGGTGTGGGTAGCTATGGTTGAGTCAAATATGTCTGCAAGAATTGTTGTTGGGTCTGTAACGTGCCTACCAACTGTTGCATTATAGTTCTCAATTCGACAAATTGAGCTCCCGCATTACTGTTTCCATTATTGTTCATTTGATTTTCATTATTGGTACCGGTTGATCCTGTGATGTTCATAGTGCTGCATTGAAAAATATTCGCATCCCAACTTAAATGCATGAAATATTATTAATAAAGATCATAAAAGTAATAGCCATACATGATATACGGGTTACCACTATTAAACTTTATTTAAAAACAAAACAAGCTGAGACACTATAATTGTGTTGTGGTTACATTAGTTTTAAATAAAAAAGAATATCAGCTCCCACCACTCACTCCTTTATCCTACACATCCCACCTGTCATATACTACTGCCTATATACATGTCAGTCTCCAAAAAGACTCACCCAAAAGAGTTTCCTCCAACCACTCTCTCCTACCACCGTACTGTTCCTATTTACAGCTACCCTCGCTCTCCACTTTACTGAGCTGTGGACCCATTAACTGACTCCTCCGAACCGCTCCTGGTCATTCCCTGGTATCCCGCTGGCACCCTTGGAGTTCCCAGCTCATCTGGATCCTCGTCATCTCCAGAATCCACTCCCAAAGCTTCCGCACCCTTGGGGTGCTCAACCTAGTAACCACCCTCTATTATCCATTCTCCTAATACTCGACTCATTTTTGTCCCCCACTATCTCATTTGAAGCCAGCTCCTCTGCTGTAGCCTCAGCAAGCCGGGAACACTCTCCTATCTCAAAATTATTCGACCCACCAAACCCTAGTGGTGGCCACCTACTTTCATCCCCATTTTTAATCATCATATTAACAATAGCCTTAAATCCTTCCTCAGACCTAGTCCATTACCCAACTCGCTTCATCACTTCCTCTTTCATCCCCAGTCGGCGCACAGCTTGGTATTACATCATTGGATCAGTGTACAATAACTTGGTGTATGCGATCTTCTTGACTTCTTCGTAAGCAGCATCGGCAGCCAGATTACAAATCTTTCGCTCTAATGGATCTCCTCCTTTATCTTCTATACCTCGGACACTAATCCAAAATCGTCCAAAACTATCCTCACTACTTGTTGTGTCGGCCATCTGTGCGGCAAACAAGATATATTCTTGTCAATACCACAAAATAGATCAATCGTTAAATAGATATAAAGCATAACTCATAAAAAATAACTAATAAACTACACATGTCGTGTGCAACTATCGTGTTCTAATATCTGTGTCCTTGAGTTTTAAATTCTAAAGTAATGCTCTGATACCACTTTTGTCACGACCCATCCCAAATTGGGTAGGTTGGTGACCAGCCAACGAGACTATCCTACTAAGGCCTCTACGTTAATTAAAAGTTTATGGATTTAAATTTATTATTTCACTTATCTTTCAAGGCAATTCAGAATTAACAGACACGTCATTTATTGTTATAATTAAAATAACTCCAAGGACGTGCAAAACTATCATACATTATTCATAAAACATGCTTGTTCGTTATTTATTACAAACCAAGGTAAATGCCCAAACATGGCCTCAAACAGTATTTAAACAGTAACTGTAGCATATATAACATGTGTTTCAAAAAAAAAACTCAAAAGTAGTTTCCAGTCGGTCTGCCTTCTATTTTTCACTCGTCCTAGCTTCAGGACCTGGTGTGTCGCAAAGCAATACTCATTACCTCACGTTAGTATGAATCTAGATATACATTTTTACAGGTTTTACATGACATAATTTGAGATAAACAATTCATTAGTAAGTTGGCCACATTCGTGAATGGATCCATTGGCCGTGGCCGTGGCCGAGGACGTAGTAAACAATTTATAATTTTCATAACCCGTGGGTTATAACAGTATCAAATTTTACGATCAAATAAGCATCGTATATAAATCAGTTGACCAATCAGTTTATGCCAGAGCTAATCAAGGGAGCGATCCCAGAATAAATATTATACGAAATAGGCATGATGTCATCTGATACCATCTGGCCGTGGGTCCCAACCTTATCTCAATGACATAACGTTTTTTTTAGTCCGCACTTCTAGAATGACAGAACGTTTTTTTATTTACCTTCTTGTTTTTTTAATGGAATATCAAAGTGGCATCCACATCTCTAGTCCGCAGTTTTAGAAATTTCTAGTCCATTTCCTGAAATTTCTAGTCCGCACTTCTAGAATGTCAGGATTTAGCCTGTTAAATCACGAAAGTCGGTGTTGGCTTATGCCAATGTACTTTTCGTGATTTAGCCTGTTTAAATCATGAAAGTCGGTGTTGGCCTATGCCAATGTACTTTTCGTGATTTAAACAAAAATCTCTTTAAACAAAAATCAACACTCCCGACATATCGCTCGATTGTGTCGGCTCCTGTCGGAATTAACTACTAACTTTTTCCCTTTCCCAGATCCCGTAACTTTTTCTTTTTTTTACCCCTTTCCCGTTTCCCCGTAACAGATACTGCTATTTTCTTTTATTTTTATTTCACGTTAAAATGAGTAAAAGGAAAAATCTGTTACTTCATAGCCAAGTTGTATGGATAGTGCTGTTAGTTCACGCTGACACACTATCTATACGACCTGATTAAAAATCTCGATAATCTCGGAATTCCATAAACACACGGGTGACCTAGGTAGCCCATGTTAGTGTTTTTGGGATGAAAATTTAACGGGCAATGCACGTTATCTTTTCACGACAAATTATCGTGATTGAAGTAACATTTGTTAAATTCTACAATTTGGACCGTCAGTGATTGTGTAGCTGTCGGGATGAAGAATTGCAGAAAAATAAACCAGTTTAAACAAGCGTGTGTCCTGCCTAAAAACTGAGAAACATGAGTAGCCGTTGCGCTGGCCATGTCTCCCGGTCTTGGGCTCTGATAATCTTAAAATAAAGTATGCCATGCAAATTGACAATTTCTGTCAATTTTGCGGATCGTGCTTTCTCAAAAGATTATCGGAAAGCCATTTTCACGCACCAAAAAAAAGATAACATGATAATCCATTGATAAAACGAAATCGGATCATTGTTAAACTTGAAAATTCCTGCCAGGGATTTAAGGTACCTGGCACTCCGGGAATAGAAACATGACATGCAGATACCAGTTTGCATACCATGTTTCGGTCAAAGTTTAACATATATTCGTTCCAATTTTTTTGCCACAAAAAGCTAAATTGCATAAGCTGGGGTCCTGTTCCCGTACCTGTTTCCACTTTTGATCCAATTGTACAGTCAATCACTTGAAATTTATCAAATTTGGCTAAAGATAATAAAATAAAATTAATTGGGAAAATAAAGTACCGAAAGGGCGATGTTGGGTGCCTAACACCTTCCCAACTCGTAACAGTAAATTCCCGAATCCATCTCTGTTTTCAAGACCAGTTTTCTTTTAAAGGAGTCATTTTTATAAACAGAATCATATTTCTGAGTTAAAATTAAATTATTTTTCTAAGGGCATCTTCTTTGAAAATGGCCTTAGAGGGTGACTTGACACGCCCGAATTTCATGTCAAGTGGCGACTTTGAGTTTTAAATAAGTCTCAGTTGTCAAATAATTTTCATTAAACATCGCATTACAAGTCAAGAAATTATTCAGCCCCGTTCAAACAAATTCATATATTCGCGAGGGGGGCCGGGGAAATTTCCGGGCGCGACAGCCATGGGAATGTGATCACCCGTCGCGAGATGCACTGCTAGGTGAAAAGTAAGCGGGCTCGGGCACTCAGAGTGAAAGCTGGGCAAAACGAATAAGGATAGAAAATATACCACCAAGTAAAGCTCGCCTCAATAGCCGGGGCCATCGTACTCCAATGGGGTTGTCGGCGCCTTCGGTTGAATGTCGTTGAAGAAATACTACAACCAACACTTCTAAGAAGTCTTCTTCATATAGGTACGGTCACGTCCCTCCCTAGTGATGTTGAAGCTGGAACTCTATTGAGCGAACGCTGTAAAAGCCACATAGAGCTGATCAATCCTATTCTGATCTAGCAGTGAGACCTCAGAAGGATCAAAAGCGCGGGACCTGAGAATGCCAAGGCGGAGTAACACAATGATGTCCTCAAGGGTGGAGCCGACCTCCCCCATGTACTGCAGAAAGTGTGGGTGTCTCGACTCCACCGGGACGCGGCAAACTCAAGGCTGACTGGCTTTCGATTCACCTCCAAGTCGTGAGAAAGTAGAATGGAACCCAGAATGCCGGTGAAACACAAAACAGCTCGATGACCCGGGTCGAAGGTAACGACGTCCACTCACTCGAGCCAAAACCGCGAGGACTAAGAAGCGGCGCCATACTGTGAAGGTGAGTGGAGAATGTCCCCCGCTTGATGTATAGACAGAGCACTGATGAAGAAGGCACAGAGTTAACAGAATAGAGAGAAGACTTCAGCGCGAATAAGTGGTGACGGGAGTTGTCAAAAGCGCCACCACCTCCCGCCAAAATGGGTTCTCACGACCACCGAGGTACGAGGCAAGGCGGCAAAGGGAACCCCCAGCAACCTAACCGCGAGGGTTGGCATCGAGCCCAGCGGCCCAACCGCAAGGCCCAAAACCAATGAGTCGACCGCAGCAAGAAAGAAGACCCCCAAGGGTGGCAGGGCGCTGGGGAGAGGAGAGAGAGAGAGAGAGAGAGAGAGAGAGAGAGAGAGAGAGAGAGTACCGTAGAAGAAGGGGCACCCCAACTGCGAGGGCTAGCCACCCCAGCAGCTCAACCGCGGGGGGTAGAGGGAGTCCCACCCCAACTGTAGCCTGGGGCCCAAGGAAAGGCTGCCGTGAGAGAAAGTGAGAAGAGAGAGAGAAGGGATAGTCGCGGGAAATATGCCACCGCGGGAGAAAAGGAGAAGGGGAAAAGAGAGAAAAGAGGGTCAGGCGCCACAGCCGTCAAGGCTCATGAGCCCCGACCGGCGTACTCTGAGAATATATGCCACCAAGTGTCGAGCCCCGGGGCCGATGGTAGCCGAGTGTTGACAAGATCCCCTTGTTCTGGATGTCCAAGCCCGAGGTCAGTGGGGGCCGGGTGACATCGAAACATCAAGGTCCGAGGCCGATCAAGGCTCGATGCCGGTCGAAGTCAGGCCACTATTGACTCGCAATCCAGACTCCTGCATCCGAAGCGAAAGACCAAAAGACTGGTAAAGGTTGGGTCACAGCAAATGCAAGATTCTGAGCCTCATCTCTGAGATTCAAGACCTGAGACCGATGGAGGCCAGGTCATAGTGGGTTTGACGTCTCGATTTGCGTCTCCAAGCCCACTTGAGGCCGATGACAATCGGGTTGTAGCAAAACTGAGGTTCTGGAGAGGAGGCATGACCCAGGCATTATCAGGGGCCAGGGGCGCAAACCAAAGCCAATCAAGGTTGGGTCATCGCTAAGGACCGAGAAGGCTGCATGTGGAATATCAGGGCCCATCACGACCATGTGTCAGGCAGACAAGAGGCCAACGACACCAAAGGACAGGAATGTGATCCAAGCAATCCGAGGTCAAGGATCATTGTCCTGACGGGTGCCCGCTCGAGCTGCGATGGCAGGGCTCAGGCAAACGGATCACAGAAACAGGACAGCAACGACCGAAGAGAGACCGAGCGAATGGTCTCCCAACCCTACTCGTGGGAAAGAAAGGGGACCAGTGGATCGGTGGCTTCAAAGGAGAAGGGGACCCGCGGGACCTACCATCACCGCAAGTCACAGCGGGGATAGGGGCACTGTGGTCAGACACTTTGAAAAATCGACATGTGTTAAGTATACACTGCCACACCTGGCACCAAAATATGGGCCTGATGTGCCTATATATATAATTGACCCCCTCATGTCATCTCAGGGTTGGAAAACTAATTGACATAGGACATTCTAAAGAAAGAGACACCCCTTAGGCTTGAGAGAGATTTTTTCTCAGCCTTCTTATAGTCCAATCTCTAGAAGCTGGTCCCCCTCCTACCTTCTTAGGCCCATTTCAGAGTTAAAGAGAGTTATCATTCTCTTTCTTCTAGTGTTTGCCTCCTCCTTAACTCTTTTCAATTTTTCTTTTTTCTCTTTGGGTAATCAGAGTTTATTATTCTTAACGTCTCCAGCATATTCTCTCAAATATTCTCACACGGCAGAATCCATCCCCTACACAAGCAAAGATAGTCCATTAAAATTACAGATTCTCAGCTCGACAGCTAAGTCACGTGATACGAAGATGTTAGACACCTCATCTCACCTAACTCATCCTTACCACTCCATTTTCATGTGTTTTTTATTATTTATTAATGTATGATTATTTTGTCAAACATAGCCGTTTGGTAATAATATGAAAACATAGTTTTCACCTGCATTACCATGTGTACACATCAATGTTGCTAGTTTTACTTTCTTTAGTTCAGCAAGTGATTTGGTGAACCCACACGAGATCTGATCAACTTGATGATTTTAAAGGGTAAAATTAAAGCTGGGTTTGGTTGTATTTCAAAATCAAATAGCCATAATAACGAAAGAGAACAAGCATATGATTGCTTTGGCACCTTTCTCTATGTTCAGCAACTGAAAAAGCTTGCTAAAATATTGCATTTCGCACATGGGGTTGCTTATTTGGGGAAGGATGAGATGTTGATGTAAGGAATAATGATATAAATTGATTGCTTGTTGATGTACAACTCTTAACAGTCAAATTAAATCGATAAAAATCACATGCACACCTTTATCTGTCACTCGTTATCATTTAACTTCATCTATAGTTAATGAAGGAAAGAATGACAGTGTTTAACGGGAAAGTGTACAATTACTTAACTGCCCTTGTTATATTATGGCTCCTGAGTTTGGGATGAAGGAGAACGTACAATCCTTCCTTCTCCCAAAATTTTCATTGTTCATCTCCCATATATGATCTCTAGATCAAGAACTTTTTTTTAAACTTGTCTCCCGATAAGTTAAGTGTAATTTCTGAAGAAGTAAAAGAACAACTTTTGACCACCTTACAGATTTCAAAATTTGAGATTTGAAGTTTTGAAAGGCAAGTATATGTATGATGAATTAGTTGCAAGTGTTTTGGAAATCACGTACCCCGTATTTAATTAGAATTTGGGGCTTTGGAATTTTTCCAATTTCGCATGTTCATGACGACCTTCCATTCACCATTTTTAATTAATATATTTAAGTTAAAGCTCTCATAATCAGACTATGTGCTTTGGGCTTGTGAAATCTCTTAGCTACCTATGTAAAATCATACATTTCATAGATAAAATAAAATTCCACGAGTAGCTTCTCATAATCAGACCAAGAGTGCTACATACACATTATTTTTACACATCATTTAAAATTACGTCGTTTTGTATTGAGAATGACCCAAATATATTTTCAGTCAAAAAAAAAAAAAATTTCAACTATGTGCCGCATTTAAAGTTTTTTATTCCCCAAAAAAGGAAAGGCTCAAAAGCTGTGCAAAATAGAGTTGCACAATTTTCAAGGCGACTAACTCCACAACTCTGTTAATAAGGTATTCAAATTCAAACCACCCAGAAACGTATCTCTTTGTCTTTGCCACTATCTTTTAAGCTAAGGCCCGTTTGGATGGGGGATATCCCCCTCCAAAAATTATCACCCCTTATTATTAATTTTGGCATGGTTTGGATGGAAAAAAAGTACCCCTCCAAAAATTATCCCCCCCTCTTATCCCCTATTACCCCTCTTATATTTCACCCCCTCCCAAAATTATATTTTTCTCTTTTTTATTGTTAACTAAATTTTTCTCTTTTTCTCTTTTTTATTGTTAACTAAATTTACGCGAGCTAAATTATATATTTTTTCTTTTTAACTAAATTTTTTATTGTTGATTTATATTTTGTTGTTATTTTTTTCTTTTTTTTATTGTTAATTGGTAAAACAAAGTTAAAAAACCCTTAAATTATTCAAAAATAGTCATTTGAGAGGCTGATTGGATAAGAGATTATAGGCCCCATTTGGGCTATAGTTTTTATTTATTTGTTATTTTTGTATTTATTCATTTTTTTTTTGCATTTGTTGTTTAAATGTCAATATTTTGTAGTTTATTAGTCCGTCTTGATGAAAGGAATGTAATAAGTATAAAATTATGTCTAAAAGTTAAAAAAGTCACTAAAGACGACGAATAAGTACAAAAAATTCTATTTTTTGATTTATTTTTGTCTTTTCTAAATTTGTTTTCAAATTTAGCCGATGATTGATAACTTTTCTGAAAGCTCTTGTCGAGATGAATCAACAAATCAAAAAAAATTGATGAAAAATAAAAAATTACAAAAAAATTTCAAATAAGGACGAAAAAAATTTCAATAAATACCACAATAAATACCGCAGTCCAAATGGACCCTATTTTTAGGGGGATAAGTTATTAAGGGCCCGATTGGATGGGGTTATATTTTCAGGGGGATAATTTTTAGAGGGGGTATAAGATAAGAGGGGATATTAGTTTTAGAGGGAGGGCCCACTTTGATGTGATGTTTATAGAGGGAGGATAAAAAAATAGATGGTTTGGATGGGGGTTTAAATAGGGGATAAAGGGGGATAAAGGGGGATAAGAGGGGTGAATAAGGAAAAAAACTGTTGCTCGTTTGGATGGGAAAAAAAAGAAGGGGGATAATTTTTGGAGGGGGTAAAAGGATCGACGTGACATGTTTAGCATGGTTTGGGAGCAAAAAATGCAGGGGGATAATTTTTCACCCCTCCAAAAATAATCTCCCGGAGAGGGATAAAGGGGGATAATTTTTGGGTAGGGTGGGAGGTGCCCAAAAATTATCCTGGAGGGGAGGGAAAAAGAGGGGATGAGGTATTATTCTTGGATAATACCCCTTATTCCTCATTACAAATACAAAATAACCTTATCCCCTATTTTATGCTCCATTCAAATTAAGTACTATTTTATCCCCTTTTTTTAATACTTCATCCAAACTATCTACTTTTTATTACCCCCTCTATAAATATCACATCAATGTGGGCCAACCCTTTAAAAATAATACCCCTCTTATCTTATCCCCTCAATAACTTATCCCCTCTATAAGCTCTTGTCGAGATGAATCAACAAATCAAAAAAAATTGATGAAAAATAAAAAATTACAAAAAAATTTCAAATAAGGACGAAAAAAATTTCAATAAATACCACAATAAATACCGCAGTCCAAATGGACCCTATTTTTAGGGGGATAAGTTATTAAGGGAGATAAGATAAGAGGGGTATTATTTTTAAAGGGTTGGCCCACATTGATGTGATATTTATAGAGGGGGTAATAAAAAGTAGATAGTTTGGATGAAGTATTAAAAAAGAGGGATAAAATAGTACTTGATTTGAATGAAGCATAAAATAAGGGATAAGGTTATTTTGTATTTGTAATGAGGAAGAAGTGGTATTATTCTTGGATAATACTCCCTCCCCTCTTTATCCCTCCCCTCTTGGATTATTTTTGGGCACCCCCCCTACCCAAAAATTATCCCCCTTTATCCCTCTCCGGGGGATTATTTTTGGAGGGGTGAAAAATTATCCCCCTGCATTTTTTGCTCCCAAACCATGCTAAATATGTCACATCGATCCTTTTACCCTCTTCAAAAATTATCCCCCTTCTTTTTTCTCCCATCCAAACGAGCAACAGTTTTTTTCCTTATCCACCACTCTTATCCCCCTTTATCCCCCTTTATCCCCTATTTAAACCCCCATCCAAACCATCTATTTTTTTACCCTCCCTCTATAAACATCACATCAAAGTGAGCCATCCCTCTAAAACTAATAGCCCCTCTTATCTTATCACCCTTCCATAACTTATCTCCTTCAAAATACTCCTCCATCCAATCGGGCCCTAAATTCATTATAGGATAATATCACTCAACCTCTCAAAGTTATTAATATCATTTCATTAAACGTACCGTTGTATCGATATCATTGTGTTTCGACATAGCGTTTTGTATTTATACTTGAAAAATAATATACATTTTTGGACAAAAAATCATATTGATTATATAAAATAAAAGCTCACAATTTAAAAATAAAATCTTGATGATATATTAAAAATTACATTAGATATATAAAATAAAGTCTCACGACTTAAAAATAAATTACCAAACATAAAAATGGATGATTTTATTCTCAATTTATATGAAATTATCAAAAAAATCATCAACGAAAAGTTCAAAAAAAAAAAAAATAGACTAGTACTGTAACAGTCGGAAATGGACTAGTACGATGGCTGAAAGTGTTGAAGGGTGAATCGATGGACTGGGGGGAGGTGCTGTGCACAGGTGCACAGCAGCGGTGCTGTGCACCAAAACGGCGTAGTTTCATGCCGCAACGAAACGCCCTTTTGTGTGTTTTGTGCACGTAACTTGTTAAAAATATTTTATTTTAAAATTTCGAGTTCACGGTTAATTTCAAAATACTCTATTAAGTCGACGGTGAATTTTTCAATTTTTTTTGAAAATAAAATTCAGAAAACACGACTTAAAGGGATTCAAATGAGCGGTATCAGTTATTTTTTTTAATGCGGCGGTGACAACAGTAAAAAGAAAACTACAAAAATATAGCTATTTTGCCGCCGCCGCATTAAAAAAAATAATCGATACCGCTCATTTGAATCCCTTTAAGTCGTGTTTTCTGAATTTTATTTTCAAAAAAATTTGAAAAATTCACCGTCTACTTAAAAGAATATTTTGATTTTAACTGTGAACTCGAAATTTTAAAATAATTTTTTTTAACAGGTTACGTGCACAAAACACACAAAAGGGTGTTTCGTTGCGGCACGAAACTGTGCCGTTTTGGTGCACAGCACCACTACTGTGCACAGGTGCACAGCACCTCCCCCATTCCGTGAATCGATATTATTACAAGACGGACTGATACCAACTTATACGATAAGAGACATATAATATTAGTATTCATAATCCTTCTTCCCTCCAAACAAAACCTAAAAAAGGGCCTCGATATCATTCCAGTTGGATTGGTCAACATGTGACAAGATAATGAAAGTTGGAAATAATGGTTCTTAAAAATGATAGATTGTGGAGCCCTGGATATCATTAATGCTACTCTGCTTTTAATATTAGTGATCTGAGGACCTGATCATATATTAATTATGATATGGTCCTCAAATAAATAGAGAGGGTGGTAAATCATTACAACTAATTAATTCAGAAAAAGTGCAACCATTTATAGTTCGAAAAAGATAAAAAGAACGAAATTAAAGGATCACTTATTGTTATATTGCTGTGGTTTGGATTTATTTTGATCTTCGAAGGGTTTTTTTAGGGTGTTTTGGCATTGCTGACTCTGTCACAGTCGTGAGCAGGACGTCATCTCATGCCATAACAAATCACTTATTGTTAATTATTTTCCAAATATAATATTTGTCATTGATATAAATCATGTCCATGATCATGCATCCATATTATAATAATGGAAGAGGGTAGATGTAACTTATGGAGCCAGTACTCATGATGAGCCCCCCTTCGTAACTCTCTCTCTCTCTCTCTCCCTCTCTCTCTCTCTCACACACACACACACACAAACACACTTATCCTCCAAAAGATGAACAACAGGGTGTCGTTATGATCCACTTTTTCCTTCCAGATTTGGGCACCACTCTCAACTTTCTGGTTGGAATCCAATTCCTCAAGTAACCCCCAACTGGTCCACCATACTCCATACAAAAAGATCGGACTGGGAAAATGCTGATTTAATTATAATTATAATTATAATTATAATAAATGTTCTTCTTTTTCATTTTCTCTTTGTTTTTTCAAATCCACTTTGTCCCTCTGCTTTTTTTCAACGATTTCAGTGTATGCCAGTAGAAGATGAAAATGATGTTTGAGGAGGAAGAGCGTTGCGTGGTGAAGGATGTCTGGAAAAACTATGAATATTCAATAATTAACAAGTGGAACTATATATCCTGAAAATTACTAATAATTTGAGAGAATATAGGTTAAAATATGCACTCACCTCTATCTCCTGAAATTACTAATAAATGCAGGTACCCTCTTCTCAGGTTCTGAAAAACATAATGACCTCCTCCCTGTCTTTCAAAGTATTACATCATTTGTTCCCTATCATTAACTGCTATGAGAAAATGGTGTTTTTTATGTGGTAAGCATATTATTTTTTCTAAATACCTAAAAAGTCCTTACTTATATATATATATATATATATATAAGAATGCCAAAAAACTATTTGTAAGGCATACAGTTTGTAAATTATCGGTTTGTCTTGACTGAAGGTTTCAAAAAAATAAAAATATCTGAATTAAATTTAAAAACAAAATTAGAAAAAATAAAAATAATCTAAAAATATGTTATGTTTTGACTTATTTTTCGTCTTTACTATAAAAAATTAGCTTTTCAATATAATTTTATACTTTTTAAAGTCGTTTCGTCAAGACAAACAAATAATCCATAAAAGTTGAGACAAATTTTCAAAAAACAATATGAACCAAATTTGGGAAAAAAATATAAAAAAATAATTACATAAACCCCCCTCGTCTATCACTCAGTTCACTTAATCCCCTTCATTTTCTAATTGCCCCAATGTATCTTCTGATATTTTCAAATGTAACAATCGATCCCTTTTGTATCGATGCACATGACTACTTATCATATTTTTCTCTAACTGCATCAAATCAAAAAGAGTCGATCGTTACATTTCGAAAAATCAGGGGTACATTGAGACAACTAAAAGATGAAGGGGGTTAAGTGAGACCAAGTGATAGACGAAAGAGATTTTATGTAAATTACCCTTAAAAAATCGATGTTCATTTTGACTTATTTTTCGTCTTTAGTGAATTTTTTAAGTTTTAAAAATAATTTTATACTTTATAAATTTCTTTCGTTACACCTAACCAATAATTTATAAAATTTTGAGGCAAAACTGACAAATGCAAAAATAATTAAACAATAACAAAATAAATACAAATGAGAAAGTTAGATCGAATTGAACATGAAGAGTTAATTCCAGTTATTTTTTTTGGCAAAATAAATCTTAACAGGAAAATTTAAAGTGTGACTCACTACTTTTTTGATAAGTACACACCAAAAAAGTATCAAAAAAATGACCTTTCATCATTTTTTTTAATAATTTCTTGACAATTGAACGAGAAAAAGATAACGACGAATTGGGTTAAAACATTAATAAAATCCCCTATCTTAAAGAAATCATTTTATTAAAAAAATCATAATATTCAAGAGTTAAAAAATACTCCCTCCGTCCCAATTTGTTTGTTCATTCTCGAAATTCCAACTTATTAAGGGAACACAATGATTGCTCTTTTAAGTTTTAACTTTTCCATAATACCCTTAACTTTTTAGTATTAAATAAGATGGCACATTTTTCAATGTGTGGGTTTTTATAAAAGAGGAGGGCATTAAGATAATTTTTACAAGTCAATTTTAAAATTAGACAAACATTTTGGGACATTTAAAAGTCAAAAAGTGGACAAACAAACCGGGACAGAGGGAGTAATATATTAAGAAATCACTTTGATTCCTACGCTTTCAAATGACTCGATTTTGATCTTATATTTATTTTTCTTTCAATCAAGTCCAATCACTGACTTCTGTTTGTTTTGACAACAGAAACTCAATGGTTGGCCCATTTCAAAGGGCAAATTGATAACTTGATGTTTTTCTGTTTCCTTAATCCCAGGCCATCTCTCTCTTTCTCTCAATTGCAATTGGCATACGTTTATGTTCTCTCTCGAAAAAAACTTTCTCTCTCTAAAGTCTCCATCAACTCTGGAGAGAATTAGAATACGCACCTCTCTCTCTCTCTCTCTCGCGTATGATGATGCCCTTAAAGAGTGCATTTGGTGTACAAAAATCAGCCCAGAATCATCATACATGTGAGAATGTGAGGAATATTGTTAATTGTGAGTTACGACCTTTTTATTTTATTTTCTAAATAAGTGCAATTGGGAGAAATCTATATAATATTTATTTCTTTAAAAAAAAAAGTGAAATGACAAACGTTTTTGTACGGATACATAATATTTGATAGTTTAGTATATATGGCTTAATGTGTTATTTTTTCATTTTAGAAGGGGATGATGTAATTAGCCTAAAAACTAGGATATGGATGTTGGTGTGCTTGACACCTAGTGTATCTGTTTAATGAAAAAAAGAAGCGGTGGGCTTTGACTTCTTCTTAATAAAACGAAGGGAGATAACTGTGCAGGGAAGAGAGAGGGGAAAAGAAGAGCAACAAGAAGTGTCTCCGGGAAAACGAAATGGAATTTTTTGCTATAAAAATTGGTAAGAAATTTTATAAAAATTGAGTTAGTAAATTATTATACTAATTAGTTATATTTCTTTGCTCTTAAATTGAGTCAATGAACTCTAGCTACTTTTGAGTAAGGGTTAGAATTAGTTTTATAACTTAATTTTATTACTAGAATAATGCGAAACTAAAAAAATTTAGATGTGATTGAGCAATAGAAAATTGGACATTAGGAACGAGTAGTTACACGAGAAAAAAAGAGGTCTGAGAAATTGAAGTTGTAAGTTTAAATATTTTGGTTTTTCTTTTCTCATAGAAAACGTATAATGGAATGTAGTTTTCATTGTATATTTCTCCAACAAGGTTTACACATTTATACAAGAATACAGTAAACAAGATCCTAAATGTAAGCCTAGACGCAAGGCTCATCAGGGACTAAACAAGGAAGTAAATAACAATAATATCAATTTAACAATATTGACTAATCTGTGGAGATACTTTCCTTAACACTCCCCCTCAAGTTGGAGTGTATGTTAATGACACCCAACTTGCTAAGTAAAACTTCAAACTGTGTTGAACTCAATGGCTTGGTAAATATATTAGCTGGTTGATCACTTGTCCTTATGTTAGCCGTGCGTATCATCCCTCGCTGAATCTTCTCCCGTACTAGGTGACAATCAATCTCTATATGCTTCGTTCGCTCATGAAAAACGGGATTTGAGGCAATATGTAATGCTGCTTGATTGTCACAAAACAACTTGGCAGGTTGTGAATCACTCACTTTCAGATCTTTCAAGATATTCTTCAACCATATGATTTCACAACATGTGGTGGCCATGGAACGGTATTCAGCCTCTGCACTAGAACGAGATATAGTTGTTTGTTTCTTAGTTTTCCAGGAAATGGGCGCTTGACCAAGCAGAATACAGTAGCCAGTTATCGACCTTCAAGTATCTCTACATCTAGCCCAATCGGCATCACAAAATGCTTGTAATTCCAGTGAGCCTGTGGAAGGAAGAAAAATTCCTTGTCCTGGTGCTTGTTTGATGTACTTGAGGACTTTATGTGCTGCCTCAAGATGTGGTTGCCGTGGTTTCTCCATGAATTGACTGAGTATGTGGACGGCATATGCTAAATCAGGTCTCGTTATGGTCAAGTAAATTAACCTGCCCACAAGTCGTCTATATGACGAAGGATCTTTTAACTCCTTTCCTTCCATTTGTGTGAGAGACAGATTTTGATCCATAGGGAACCTTGAAGGCTTAACTCCTAGAAAACCAACGTCATCCAATATCTCTAGTGCATATTTGCGTTGGCATAGAGTGATTCCATGCTTTGAGCGTGCAACTTCTATTCCCAAAAAATACTTGAGTTGTCCCAAGTCTTTCAGCTTGAACTGTTGAGAGAGGAACTGCTTAGTCTCTTCAATTTCATGCAGATTATTCCCTGCCAGTATCACATCGTCAACATAAACTAATAAAGCAACAAATTTACCATGACGGCTTCGGACGAATAGTGAATAATCAGACCATGATTGATGAAACCCAGCAGCCTTGAGGGCATTGGAAAGCTTAATGAACCACTGCCTGGAAGCTTGCTTTAAACCGTATAGAGATTTATTTAACTTACATACCCGATTCTCCCCCTTTCGTCCGAAACCAGGAGGTAAATTCATGTAAACATCTTCATCGAGATCACCATGCAAGAACGCATTGTTCACGTCTAGTTGATGGAGATGCCAGCCTTGCACAGCCGCAACACTAAGAAGCACGCGAACTGTGGTTAATTTAGCAACGGGAGCAAATGTTTCACGGTAATCAACACCTTCAATCTAACTGTAGCCCTTGGCAACGAGGCGCGCTTTGTACCGTTCGATTATGCCATCAGGTTTGAGCTTAATCTTGTAAACCCATTTACAGCCAATGGGATGTTTATGCAACGGCAAAGGCACAAGTGTCCATGTATGATTGGCTTGAAGAGCAGCTATTTCATGCTGCATGGCATCACGCCAGTGTGGATCTCGGATAGCTTGGGAAAAGCTGGTGGGTTCTTTGAGGAGAGTGAGATTGGTGGTGTAGGCTTTATGGTGAGGTGAAAGACGATCATACGTTAAGTAAGTAGAGAGAGGGTGAGAAGTACTTGACGAGGACTGAACGACGTTTAGAGAAGACGTAGGATCAGGCCGAGACGGGAGGGGAACCTCGATATGAAAATCCTGCAAAAAGGTGGAAGGTTTAGTAGGACGAGTTCCACGTCGGAGTGGAAGGGTGGGCGGAGCAGGGGGAATGGGAGAAGGTGAAGTATCGAGAGGCGTGGAAGATGGAGAGTCTGAAGAAGAGGAAGCGACGGGGGCTGAAGGTGCAGGATGGGTAGGAGAGTCAGGTGGGGATAATGCAGGTGGTGTAGGGTCAGAGTTTGCGGAAGGTATGGTAGGTGTGTCGGGAAAAGAATCCATGTCAAAATGTAAAAGTGGGGAGGGTGTGGGGAGTGAGTGGTCATTGGCATCGGAAGTATCTGAGGGGAAGGGAAACTGATCTTCAAAGAAGATGACATCACGGGAAACAAAAATTTTATTAAGATGAAGATCAAGTAAACGATAACCTTTTTGCCTGTAGGGATATCCCAGAAAAACACAGCGACGAGCACGTGGATCAAATTTGGAAGGTTTATGTGGATGGGTGGAAGCAAAACACAAACAACCAAATACTCGTAAGTGCGAATAGTTGGGTGTCTTGTTAAACAGCTTTTCATAAGGTGTTTTCCCTTGAAGAACTGGTGTGGGGGTGCGATTGATAAGGTAGGCTGCAGCAAGTATGGCGTCCCCCCAAAAACGTTTTGGCATTTTGGCTTGAAAGAGGAGGGCTCGGGCAACATTTAATAAGTGACGATGCTTACGTTCAGCAACACCATTTTGTTGTGGTGTGTCGACGCAACTCGTTTGATGGATGATGCCTTTCTGAGCATAAAAATTGTCAAGACGAAATTTGGGTCCATTATCACTTCTAATCATTTTGACCTTGGTGGTAAATTGTGTTTCAACCAAATAAATAAATTGCACAAGGAGATCCCGTGTATCAGATTTATTTTTCATCAAGTAAATCCATGTGCTTCGAGTGTAGTCGTCAACAATGGTGAGGAAGTATCGTGCACCAGAAAAAGAAGGAACGTGATACCCCCCCCAAATGTCAATATGAATCAGTTCAAAACAGGATTTAGTGGATATAGAACTTAACGAAAATGGTGCTCGGGTTTGTTTGGCTAATGGACAAATAAAGCACTTATTAGAATCACAAGGTTTATTATTCAAGAAGGGAAATAACATGGAAACAGTTTGGGATGGATGGCCTAGACGTTGATGCCAAAGACGAGGGTTGGAGGCTTGAATGACATTGCATGTTCTTTTCTGTGGTGGATCGAGGTAGTAGAGCCCCTCTCGCTCAGTTCCCATCCCAATCGTCTTCCCCGAGCGTAGGTCCTGTATAACACAAATTTGTCTGAGAAAAATAGTAATATAGAAAGAATCATGGGCGAGCTTGCTAATGGATATTAAGTTTAACTTGAAAAACGGTACACATAAAACATTAGCAAGCACCAAGTTGGGTGAGAAGACGACTTGTCCAATGTGGGTGACCGTGGCAAGAGAACCAGTGGGTAGTTCGACAGTATGGTTAGAAACAGGCCTTGATGATGTGAGAGAATTAGGGCTGCAAACGATGTGGTCCGTTGCACCACTATCCAAGATCCAAACAGTTGTAATACCATTATGCATGCATGAAAAAGCTTTACCTGAAAGTTCTTCATTGGTTGATGAATTACTAACGTGATTCGCAAAGGAGGACTTGTTCTTGTTTAACATCGCAAGTATCTGCTTGCAATCCTCCTGGGAAAAAGGAAAATTGGTCATCCCGTCTTTCTTGTCATGCACTGCAACATGATTACCCTTAGCAGAAGATGGACGATTTTGTTCAGGTTCAGCAGCCGCTTTGCGCTTACGACAATATTCGAAAGAATGGCCTTTCCATCCACAAAAAGTGCACTTGAGATGTGCTCGGCAGTTCTTGGTAGTATGGTTCGTCTTGTTACATTTTCCGCAACGAAGATTACCATCTTCTTGTTCATTTTCTCGGCCACCATTTTTCACAGCAAAGACTGCCGCTTCAGGTTGAGAAGGATGCTTTCCACTTGAAACTTCCGCCTGCCTCTCATGACGAAGAACAAGGGAGTAGGCCTTGTTCACTGTTGGTAAAGGCTCAAGGAGGAGAGTATTACTTCGAACCGTGGAATAGGAATCATTTAAACCCATGAGAAACTTTATGGTTTTCTGGGTTTCAACATAAGAAGTAATCTCCTTCTTTGTGTCGCAACTACATGCAGGGATAGAACACAGTACATCACGTTCATCCCAAAGCCCTTTTAATTTAGTGAAGTACTAACTCACCGTCATGTTGCCTTGTACACAGCCATGGATCTCATTTTCTATGTGAAACAATTGAACAATGTTCGCATGAGAAAATCTTTCTTGCAAATCAAGCCACATCTGCCTTGCATCTTTACAGTGGATGACACTACTTGAAATTTCTTTGGACATGGATCCTAAGAGCCACGTCTTAACCAGGGTATTGCACCGATTCCACTACTGCAGTTCTTCATGTTCGTCTTTAGTAGGCTTCTTGACTGTTCCATTGACAAGCCCTAACTTATTTTTGACTGTTAGAGCCATGGTCATGGATTGAACCCATGTACTGTAATTGTCTTCCACCAGTGGCTGAGGCACAAGCATTGCACCAGGTTGGTCCGAATGGTGGAGATAAAGTGGGTGATTAGGATTCTCCCACTTCGAATGCGAGGTCAAGCCTGAGGAGGTTGACTTCTTTTCGCTATCACCCATGGCTGCGTTTTGCTAGGGTTTGTCTGTGTTTGATTGCCCAGATATCTATCGCTCTGATACCATCATAGAAAACATATAATGGAATGTAGTTTTCATTGTATATTTCTCCAACTAGGTTTACACATTTATACAAGAATACAGTAAACAAGATCCTAAATGTAAGCCTAGACGCAAGGCTCATCAGGGACTAAACAAGGAAGTAAATAACAATAATATCAATTTAACAATATTGACTAATCTGTGGAGATACTTTCCTTAACATTTTCTTTTCCAACCATATATTGATTAGACAAAAGCATATTGTTATCTCTTATGCTCTTAAGAATTTACGAACTTAGATTTTCAAAGATTGCTTTATCGTTACACTTTCATTAATAATCTAGTATAGCTTTCGTTACATGTTAAAAGTTGAAGTTTGAAACGGATACTTTGATACTATAGCTACTATTTTAAAATTTTATGGCTACTGACCGAATTTTTAGTAGGAATAAAAATAGCATTGTATTGTTGAAATTCTTATGTGGAGCTAAGAATTCTTACCTTTGTTAGTAAGAAAATATCCCAACCTTGAAACTGATGTCATGAGTTAGTACGTGACCATACTTGCCGGAAACAAAAGTTATATGCAAAAATAAAACTTGTACATGCTGAAACTAATACTCTAAGAGCTGAAAATGACAATCTAAAATGTGGAGTTAAATGTTAAAGATTATTCTATAAGAGTAAGTCTCTGATCTAGGGAGGGAATGGTGAACCATATGTAAGACTCAGGCATGCATTTTCGTGCATAGAACGTGTGGTTAATTTCATATACTCATTTGCATCATTATGTAATTTGTGCTAGGTTCTGAGAGGTTTACGCCTATTCAGCTACGTCTAGAAGTTAAGTTGGGGTCCCGGTTAATTCGGTTGTTCTTAGAAGTTGAGTACAAGAATTATATAAATTAGAACTAAAATATTTTGCTTGCAATTTCTAAATGTGCTATCTTTTTATGAACTGTGATTTGAATGGTTGAGATATTATGGATGAATGGTTGAGATATTATGGATCGAGAATATTTGTGAAATGTGTTTTGAGATTCATGCTACGATAGCCATGCTGGCCCTGCTCCTGGGCTAATGTGGGATTGTTTGCCCTGGTTTTGGGCTTATTATATATTGCTCACATATGGGATATGTGGGTGTTCCCCTACCATTGGGATTGAAATGGCCCCTGATATCACCAATGTACTTAATTGAGTTGATTTCCCAGGGTAACAGTACTGTCTTAACTTTGGTCGAAGGTAAACAACCTTTGGCTATATGGAATGAGTTGTTAGACCTGATGATGGTCTTTTTGAATATTCTTTTACTGAAAGAGTTATTTTGACTCAACTTGATCCATAAATATTTTGCTTGTTCTTATTTATATAATTCAATTGTACTCACTGAGCATGTGGTTAGCTCACGCATATTTATGCGATACTCTTTCAGGTGTTCAAGAATAGAGGGTGGTCCATTGTACAGTTGTTGTCGTAGGTGTATCTTTCGCTTTGTTTTGAGAGTGAGGTTGATTGTACCATAGAGTGCAGTTTTTAGTATTTTGTTTTTAGTAAGTTGTTGTATTATGTTGTTGACACCTGTTGTGGGATGTGGCTTAGTAAGAGGGATTGTTGTTTGTGTGATGTTGTCCATTTCAGGTTTTTAATATAAGAGGTTTGTTTTAAAGCTTGTCTTTTTTTATTTATGTTCTTGGTTTGGTATTAGAGGTATTGCCACGTCACTTTCTTCGGTGGTTCCACGTTATCATTGGGATTGGGGCGGGACAGATTTTGGTATCAGAGCTAGAGTTTGTAAAGTTCTGTAGACTTGTGGAGTCAAGTTGTGACAGTGGACCCTAGGGTGTCTTTGTGTCTAGTGGAATGGGCGTTGTACCTTGTATGTCATACATAATTATTACACATGATTTATTTGTGATTTAAATGACAGTGTGATCATGGATCCTAAACATCAAGTACATACTGAGGAAGAGGTATCTTCGACTTCAGCAGTAGGGCAGGGGCAGGACCTCAGGCACAGGAAAGGCATGAAAGGCAGAATGTGGTAGAAGAAATTGCAATTGACCCAGTTAGGCAACTTCAAGAGGCTGTGGCTAGAATGATAGAAACACAGGCCAAGTATTTTGAAATGCAGTTAACCCAACCATTACCAATAGAGAAGCCACTGGTGGATTCTAGCACTATTTTGTATACGAATTCAAAGGGATGGATCCACCTACCTTCACGGGAACCAAAGGGGAGGAAGACGCAAAGAATTGGATTAAGAGGATGAAACAGATTTTCAGAATTATGGATGTAACTGATAAAGAAAAGCTTAAACTTGCCACATTCATGCTTACCGAGGAGGCTTATCATTGGTGGGAATCTACAGAGAGGATATTGATTGCTATACCAATAGGGATAATTGCAGCTCCACCTGTAGTGACATGGGCAATTTTGAGGAGGCTTTTAATGAAAAATATTTTCTGAATACTACCAAAGTGAGAAGCGGCGGGAATTTCTACTATTGGAGCAAGGTTCAATGTCTACGGCTGAGTATGTGAAAAAATTTACAGCATTGTTGCTTTTTACACCAACCATGGTTTCAATAGAAAAGGCCAGATGTGAAAAGTTTCAGATGGGTTTAAATTCTCGAATCCAGCCAAGAGTTTCTTTGTTTGAGGAGCATGACTTCAAAAAGTTAGTGAGTAGATCAAAAATAACTTAAAGAGATATTTAGAAAGCAGATGGAAGACGTGAGCAGTTTAAAAAGTCTCGTAGTGATAACCAACCGCAACAAAAAGGACAAGGAAATAAATCAGTTGATTGGGGTGGACAAAGTTCTCAGCCAATCAGAAGTTTTCCATCCCGGTATACCGGATTTTCTTCTGATAGGGGACAGGGTTCTACAGGACCGAGAAGGGGTGTATCGAGTTAACCACAAGGATCTCAAGGGAGAGGTTATTCTGGTTCTCGCAATTCAGAAGTGCTATGCTTCAAATGTAATCAGAAATGACATTACGCTAGGGATTGCACAGTGGTTACAGATGGTCCTCCAAAATGTTTTACTTGTGGTCAGCCAGGCCATATGCGATGGGCATGTCCACAGAATGTGACAGAGGCATCATCAGTTGGGAGTGCGCCTACAGGAGTTGGCAGGGGTTCAAGTAGTAATTCTCGAGGCAAAGGCACAGTATCTTCGTGTAGACCTATGGTTCAGGGTAGGGTGTTTGCAACAACACAGCAAGATGTGCATGCTACTCCTGATGTAGTTATAGGTACGCTCTCTATTGTTGGTAGAGATGCGCATATTTTGATAGATCCTGACTCTACGCATTCATTTGGGTCATCAGCATTTGCCATGCGTTTAGATAAACCATTGACCTTATTAGACCATGGTTTGTCTATATCTACCCCAATTGGAGAGATAGTTGCGATTCAGGCTATCTACAAAGACTGTGATGTTCATGTGGGGGACATAGAATTATTAGTTGACTTGTTACCTTTGAATATGCAAGACTTTGATGTCATTTTGGGGATGGACTGGTTATCATTCTATCATGCCAGTATTGATTGTTTCCGCAAAGAAGTAATGTTTTAGATCTCAGGACAATCATCATTTAGTTTTTGTGGAGATTGCAGTGTTGCTCCAAGTTGTCTTATTTCTGCTTTAAAGGCAAGAGAATTGCTAAGAAAAGAGTGTGAGGGCTATTTAGCACATGTTATTGATACAAGGATTGTGGGTACACAATTGGCAGATATACCTATAGTACGTGAATTTCCTGATGTATTTCCAGAGGAATTGCCGGGTTTACCTATTGATAGGGAAATAGAATTTACTATTGAATTGTTACTAGGCACAGCTCCAATTTCTATTGCACTGTACAAAATGGCACCAGTAGAACTCAAAGAGTTAAAAGTTCAGTTACAAGACTTACTTGATAGGGGGTTTATCAAGCCTAGTATATCACCTTGGGGAGCGCCAGTGTTATTTGTTAAGAAAAAGGATGGGACTATGCGGCTTTCCATTGACTATCGACAATTGAATAGTGTGACCATTAGAAATAAATATCCATTGTCACGTATTGATGATTTATTTGATCAATTACAAGGAGCTAGAGTCTTTTCATACTAGGTATGGCAATTATGAATTTTTGGTTATGCCTTTTGGTTTAACTAATGCTCCTGTGGCTTTCATGGATTTGATGAATTGGGTATTCCAGCCTCATCTAGACTCGTTTGTGATTGTCTTTATTGATGATATTCTAATGTACTCACGGAGCAAGGAGGATCATAAAGAGCATTTGTACACAGTGTCGCAAACTTTGAGAGAAAGAAAGTTATATGGAAAATTGAACAAATCTGAATTTTGGCTAGATCAAGTGGTATTTTTAGGTCATGTTATTTTAGGTGATGGTATTTCGGTTAATCCGAAAAAATTGAGGTTGTTTGGAAAGGCCGACCAGTGTGACTGAAGTTCGGAGTTTCTTGGACTTAGCTGGTTACTATCGTCGCTTTGTGCAAGATTTTTCTGTTATTGCCAAGCCATTGACTCCGTTGACTAGAAAAGAGGTGAAATTTGTTTGGACAGATCATTGTGAACAGAGCTTTCAAAAATTGAAAACTAGACTAGTCACAGCACCTGTGTTGACTATTCCTTTTAGAAGTGGAGGATTTGTGATCTACAATGATGCATCTCATCAGGGTTTAGGTTGTGTACTGATGCAACATGAAAAGGTTATGGCCTATGCATCTAGGCAATTAAAAACTCATGAACGTACGTATCCAACACATGATATTGAGCTGGCAGCTATTGTATTTGCGTTGAAGCAATGGAGGCATTATCTTTATGGAGAGACATGTGAAATTTTTATGAATCATCAAAGTTTAAAGTATTTGTTCACACAAAAATATTTAAATATGAGGCAGCGGAGGTGGATAGAACTAATCAATGATTATGATTGTGTTATTCTCTATCACCAGGAAAAGCTAATGTTGTTGCTGATGCCTTGAGCCGGAAGTCTTCTGGAAGTCTGGCACATCTTCGAGTTGTTAAAACAGATATGCTTTCTAATTTGAAGTCTTTAAGGGTTAATTTGGCAATGAAGAACAATGGAGCTTTGCTAGCAACTCTTACTTTAAAACCGCTACTTGTTGAAAGAATTCAAGAAGCTCAGAACTCTGACCTGCGATTAACGAAAATTAAGGATGAGGTGAAAAATGGAGTCCGGACCGACTTTATTGTTAAAGAAAATGGTACTCTAATGTTCGGAACTCGACTTTGTGTACCAGATGATGCAACTTTGAAGAGGGAGATTCTTGAGGAGGCTCATAGTTCAGCTTATGCTATGCACCCAGGCAATACGAAGCTTTATCGTGACTTGCAGGAACATCATTGGTGGACAGGTATGAAATGGGAAAGAGCAAATTTTGTCGCAAAGTGTTTGGTTTGCTAACAAGTTAAGGCAAAACATTAACGTCCAGCAGGTTTGTTACAGCCTTTACCTATTCCAGAGTGGAAATGGGAACATATTACTATGGATTTTTTTTCGGGTTTGCCTTGCACTTAAAAGGGACATGATTCTATTTGGGTGTTTGTTGATAGATTAACTAAATCTGCTCATTTTCTACCTATTAAGACTACCTTTAGTCTTGATAAGTTAGCTGAGTTGTATGTTAATGAGATTGTTAAACTACATGGTGCACTGGTTTCTATTGTTTCAGATAGAGATTCTAGATTTACTTCTAAATTTTGGCCTAGTTTGCAGCATGCTATGGGTACTTCATTGAAATTCAGTACTGCCTTTCATCCTCAGACAGATGGACAGTCGGAACGTACTATACAAACTCTTGAGGATATGTTGCGAGCTTGTGTATTGAAATTTCAGGGTAATTGGGATGTGCATCTACCTCTTATGGAGTTTGCTTATAATAATAGTTATCAAGCTACCATTGAGATGGCACCTTATGAAGCTTTATATGGAAGGAAGTGTAGAACTCCAGTGTGTTGGAGTGAAGTTGGAGAGGAAGCTCTTAGGCCCAGAAATTGTTCAAGTTACTACCAACTAAATCAAAGTGATACGGGACAAACTGAAAATTGCTCAGAGCAGACAAAAGAGCTATGCCGATAAAAGAAGAAAGGATTTGGAGTTTGAAAAAGGAGATTATGTATTTTTACGTGTTTCTCCTTGGAAGGGCGTAACAAGATTTGGGAAGAAGGGAAAGTTGAGTCCACGGTACATTGGTCCTTCTGAAATTGTTGAGCGTGTCAGTGTGACAGCTTATAGATTGGCATTACCACCAGAACTGTCTCAATTACATGACGTGTTCCATGTGTCGATGCTTAGAAGGTATTTGCCAAATCCATCACATGTTTTGACAGTAGAATAGAGTAAAGATTTGACATATGTGGAGCAACCAGTACAGATTTTGGACCGTAGAGATCAAGTTCTGAGTACCAAGACTATCCCTTTGGTAAAAGTATTATGGTGTAGTCACTCAGTGGAGGAAGCGACATGGGAAACAGAAGAGTGCATGAGGAATCAATACCCACACTTGTTTCAATCTGGTAACTTAAATTTCGGGGACAAAATTCTTATTGGGAGGGAGAGTTGTGAGACCTGAACCATGCATTTTTCATGTATTGACATTTTTTTTATTGTAACGTAAATACATATACAATGATAAGTACTTTCAAGAGTTTATTTGTATGACTTACTAATTAAAAGAAAAATTGAGTTGTATATATTTAATTCTTTAATTAAAAAAAAGAAAGGAGAGAAAAAGAAATTTGCATGTCATGTCCACGCATATATAGTTGACTTTGTTTGGATGTGAATATAGAAGGACAAGTGTCCTTTTTAACTATTAGTCATCTATGTTAGTTGGCTAGATATGAATAAAAGATAACCAAGTTTAAAAAAAAAAAAACAAATACATACTTTGATTATGAAGGAAACAAGAAGTAGAGATAAAGGACAAGTAGTTACACGAGAAAAGAAGAGGTCTGAGATTTTCAAAGATTGTTTTATCGTTACACTGTCATTAATAATCTAGTATAACTTTCGTTACATGTTAAAATTTGAAGTTTGAAATGGATACTTTGATACTACAGCTACTACTTTAAAATTTTATGGCTACTGACCAAATTTATAGTAGGAATAAAAGTAGCACTTTATTGTTGAAATTCTTATGTGAAGTTAATAATTCTTACCTTTGTTAGTAAGAAAATATCCCAACCTTGAAACTGATGTCATGAGTTAGTACGAGACCATACTTGCCGAAAATAGAAGTTATATGCAAAAATAAACTTGTACATGCTGAAACTAATACTCTAAGAGCTGGAAATGACAATCCCAAATGTGGAGTTAAATGTTAAAGATTATTCTATAAGAGTAAGTCTCTGATCTACAGAGGGAATGGTGAACCATATGTAAGACTCAGGCATGCATTTTCGTGCATAGGACGTGTGATTAATTTCATATACTCATTTGCATCATTATGTGACTTGTGCTAGGTTCTGAGAGGTTTACGCCTACTTCAGCTCCGTCTAGAAGTTAGGTTGGGGTCCCGGTTAATTCGGTTGTTTTTAGAATGTGAGTACAAGAATTATATAAATTAGAACTAAAATATTTTGCTTGCAATTTCTAAATGTGCTATCTTTTTATGAACTGTGATTTGAATGGTTGAGATATTATGGATTGAGAATATTTGTGAAATGTGTTTTGAGATTCATGCTATGATAGCCTTGCTGGCTCTGCTCCTGGGCTAATGTGGGAGTGTTTCCCCTGGTTCTGGGCTTATTATATATTGCTCACATATGAGATATGTGGGTGTTTCCCTACCATTGCGATTGAAATGGCCCCTGACATCACCAATATACTTAATTGAGTTGATTTCCCAAGGTAACAGTACTGTCTTAACTTTGATCGAAGGTAAACGACCCTTGGCTATATGGAATGAGTTGTTAGACTTTGTGACAATCTTTTTGAATATTCTTTTACTGAAAGAGTTATTTTAACTTAACTTGATCCATAAATATTTTGCTTGTTCTTATTTATATGATTCAGTTGTATTTACTGAGGATGTGGTTAGCTTACGCATATTAATGCGATACTCTTTCAGGTGTTCAAGAATAGAGGGTGGTCCACTGTACAACTGTTGTCGTAGGTGTATCTTTTGCTTTGTTTTGAGAGTGAGGTTGATTGTACCATAGAGTGCAGTTTTTAGTATTTTGTTTTTAGTAAGTTGTTGTACTATATTGTTGACACCTGTTACGGGATGTGGCTTAGTAAGAGGGATTGTTGTTTTGTGTGATATTGTCCATTTCAGGTTTTTAATATAAGAGGTTTGTTTTAAAGCTTGTCTTTTATTATTTATTTTCTTGGTTTGGTATTAGAGGTATTGCCACGTTACTTTCTTCGGTGCTTCCACGTTATCATTGGGATTGGGGCGTGACAGTTTGCCTCGGTTCTGGACTTAATATATATTGCTCACATATGAGATATGTGGGTGTTTCCCTACCATTGGGATTGAAATGACTCCTGACATCACTAATGTACTTATTTGAGTTGATTTCTCAGGGTAATAGTGTTGTCTTAATTTTGATCGAAGGTAAACGACTCTTGGCTATGTGGGATGAGTTGTTAGATCTTGTGATGGTCTTTATAAATATACTTTTTGCTGAAAAAGTTATTTCAACTTAGCTTAATCCATAAATGTTTTGCTTATTCTTGTCTATATGATTCAGTTGTACTCACTGAGCATGTGGTTATCTCACGCATATAAATATGATACTCTTTCAAGTGTTCGAGAATAAAGGGCGGTCCACTGTACAACTATCGTCGTAAGTGTGTCTTTTGCTTTGTTTTGTGAGAGAGTTTAATTGCACCACGAAGTACAGTTTTTAGTATTTTGTATTTAGCGAGTTGTTGTACTATGTTGTTGACACCTATTGTGGGATGTGGCCTAGTATGAAAGGTTGTTGTCTTGTGTGATATTGTACATTTCAGTATTTTTTAATATAAGAGGTTTATTTTAGAATTTATCTTTTATTATTTATTTTCTTGGTTTGGTATTAGAGGTGCGTCATGTTACATTCTTGGGTGGTTCCATGATATCATCAGGATTGGGGCGTGACATCCCCACGGCGATGTACTGGGACGAAAAAATCTCAAGTCTTATAACTCTTGCAACTATATCTTCAATTCCCTCAATTCGGTAGGCGCAAACCGATAAGAATGCGGCATAGAAATAGGGCGATACAGGGAACTAAATCTATCGGGAACTCAGCTTCTCTCTCAGGAAACAAACTATGTAACTCTTTTGAAAACACATCTGAAATGTCGCAAACCACTAACGAAAACTCCTTACATGCGGACACATCCTCATATAGCGTCAAACTTGCCAACAATTCAACAAAGCATAAATAGATTCCTTCTCCCAAAGCTCACATAAGTCAAGCTTCAACAATTCACAACGCCCCCCAAGAAACTCAAAACACCCACCCTTGGTAGAACAAATACGAACTCAACACTCGGAGCAATCTCTGATAGCATGAAACGTGGATAGCCAATTCATACCCAATATAAGATCAAATCCCGACATGTCCAACACAATGAAGTAAAAAATGAAATAGCAGTCGAGGATAACAACTTAACAATTTCTACACATACAATTGGTGGTCTAGAAGTGTGACTCCGGGTATCCGAAGAACTCGGTGGCCTAAGGTTTGATTAGCCATGCCGATTCTGCCTCTTGCGTACTTAGCTCCCAGAACTGCCTAAAGTTGAAGAACTCAAACTAACGATATGCTGCCTTGGTTTCCAGACCCTCGCGTTCCTTTGTGCATCTCTCGACAACTCTAGGCTCCTAGGGTACTCAACTATCTCCGAAAATCTTACATTATGTTAGCTCACCATGTGCCTCTTGACAGAGGAGTGACAACCCTTCCCAAAATGACAACCCTTCCTGTCTTATGAAATGACTAGTTCCGGTGCAAAACGTATAAAGATTAAAACTTTGAAACGTACTCCGAAATGGTCGTAGTACATTGCTCCAACTTCTCAACCTGCTCCCTCAAAAGCTCACAGGATGATTCAGAAAAGTACTGATCCTCAAAGAGAATCTTGAATTTGGCCCAAGTAAAGTTCTCATCGTCTGGTTCGACAGCTTGATTCGCCATTTTAGTGCCCCTTCTCACATCCTTCTGCACTTCCAAAATGCAACCCCATCATTCATTCGCCTCCCCAATAAGTTGGTACGCCACTATCTCGGCTCTAATGTCATCCTCCCTAATCATCAAGGCGTTGTAGAGCGTTTGAATCTCAACAAGCCAATGGTTGACTACTAGGAAGTCACCACCTTTGCCACCAAACTGCAGCGGATTCAAACAATGAAACTCTCTCATTGTGTTTATAGCTTGGTTGTTAGCACTATCTCTAGGTGCTAGATTCAGAAGGTCAGATTCGACTAGTGCTGCAACAAACTCTCTCACAGCAATACTCAGAATAATGAGCGGTTCAACATTCTGATCCACTCTCTCGTCAACTTCCTCACAAGGAACCTCTGATTGTTGACTAGCTACATCGTCTAGATGTATCTGACGGTGACGACGACCCCGGCCTTAAATCCCATCCCGCCTCACTCGACGTCTCGGAAGCATAATGCTACAATGTTAAGAAATCACTTATCAAGTCAAATAAATGTCATCACAATGTCAAAAACCTCTTAACAATCTCCAACACGTGTCAAAAAGCTACACAACCCTACATGACAATAGATGCAATGCCAATGAATGATATGCACACAAGCACACACACAAGTCATGAAAAAACGTATCGATTTTGAACACATGAGAGAAGAGTGTCTCACCATGGTCTTGAGGTATTCTAGCCACACTCTGATACCAAGTTATCACATCCTCGGTTTTTCATAAAATAAACCAAATAAAATATTGATAAAAGTCTCACAAGTCTCATAAACAATCCCAAAACATTGATTCATGATGAATAATAGATTTAAAGTTTTCAGGGTTTACACGAGAAAAAAGAGCAAACCTAGCTCGATATACATTTGAAGCCAAAATAAGAGTTTAGACATTTTCCCTTCGGATGAAAGAATGAACAACATAAGTGACAACACATCTTCCTAAAAAAAATACTTCATAAAGATGCAAAATAACTTCTTCATATAAGCTTTCAAAAATGTGCATCACTCCAAGCATGTCATGTATCTCATACTGTTGATCCAGAATAGTAACTAAAAAGAAAATAGGGTTTAGCTACACGGCCCAGTAGGAACATTTATACCAATATTATGTGAATATAAAATGAGATGGCATACAACATGATCATCGAAAGATAATGATCAAGGAAAACATGCTTATTAACTTCACCACTCTAACTCATATACTACAAATACTATTTAACCATTTTATAACTCGTGTGCCTCGTTAACATAGCAATGCCATGTGTTCTGTCATTTTCTCCTAGCACACTCCTGAAGGAGGCCAGCAATACAGTGTCATCTCCTAACACTCCCAAATGATGCTAGTAATGTAGTATAATCTCCTAGCACACTCTCAAAAGATGCTAGTAATATAGTACATCCCCTAGCACACTCCCAAAGGATGCTAGTAATATAGTACATCTCCTAGCATACTCCCGAAGGACGCTAGTAATGTTCTCGCAATGATTAAGTACCCACGTTTATCACATGTCTACATTCAATCACTCATAACGTGTCATTAATTTCACTAAACCATCAATGAGAAGCCAAAGGTTAAAGCCTAGGAGGATCTATAACAAACTACACGAGTCATCCGAATGGAACAAAAAAATCATCCAGATGAGTTAAACAATAGGATGTTGCAAGCAAGTTCATCCAGTAGGTCCAAAAAAGGTCTTCCGGATGACATACAATTTTCAGAACATAAATGAGATGTTGCGAGCTAGTTCATCCGGTAAGTTCAAAACAGGTCATCTGGATGAAGTACAATTTTCAAAACAGAAATGAGATACTACAAGCTAGTTCATCCAGTAGGTTCGAAACGGGTCATTTGGATGAACATGGACAAAAAACAATCTCAAGGAAAAATATGCAGATTTCTAGGTTTGAATTCAAAGTTGCCAAATGACGATTTAAGCATGAAATAAGGTTCAAAAAAGTCACAAACTCTCAATAGAGGTGAGAGATCCCTACTTCAAGCATGATATGGCTCCCTCAAGTGAAAACCTAGCTCCGAAGGTAGAAAAAAAATTCAAGCGAACCTCTTCCAAGCCAATGAACGAGAGATAGCTTCAAACATCAATGGTCTATGAAGGACTCTTGAGGATTCTTGGAGGAATTTGGGTTTGAAGTAAGAAATTTGTAGGTTGGAGTTGAGAGAGTGAAACGTATGTGAGGGAGACTAAGCGGCTTTTGTGTTTTAGGAAACAAATATCCTCCTGATACAAACACAAAGAAATAGCTATATTACACTTACTCCCTTACATTACAAACATGCTAACTTCAAGTCTCAAAGTTACACCTCATTACACATTGGTCTCAAATCACATAGTATTAATATGCATAAATATAATGCCCAATAAAATGTCCCTGTAAAGACCCTGAATTTTTAAATAAAAAAATAAAAGTTAAGATTTTAATGTATGAAATTATTAATTGATTAAATTAATTTTGTGTGTTTTTATTTCTAGTCATGCATTTTAATCGGACTTGTGTCTATTCATAGATTTGTGCATGTGCGTATTTGGACCCAATACATTGGACTAATCCTTGAGCCCAAACCCTTAAACCATCAGCAATTCACGGAGCCTTGACCCAAGTCCAACTTGGTTTTATCCATCTCATGACCCAAATTCTTTTGGTTGACCCAAAACCCATTAGATTAGTCATGTTCCATGGAACTTGCCACATGGAATCATTTTTCTCTTAATTATCATTCACCCACATGCCTTCGTCTCCCAAAAGCGTACATTTACTAATCTTTCATATCTTCTTCCTCCATTGAACACCTAATCCTTGGAGGCTACTCCTCTTTTTCCATCCAAACCTCCTTCCACCCCTGGTTTTATCACAAACCTCCCTTCTTAATTTCATTATGACTGAGCAATACATCTATTGCACTCCATCAAAAACCTACTGCAAGAAGTTTTCTTCCCCAATGATAATCCATGCAAGGAGTGCCCTTACACTCTATCTCACTCTTTAAACACCCTTGCATATTTCCCCCACTTTACACTTACGAAATTCCAGAGCTCTTAGTAGATGTTGGGTACTTCCATTGTTGAGAGTTAGAGACATTACAGTAGAGAGAGAGAGAGAGGAGGAAGAACTTCATTTGAAGTTCAATCATCCAATCCAAGTCGTAACCTTTCGATTCAACTTTCGATTATTCGATACCATGGTAAATAGAACTATCCCTAACCTTTAATTTATGCCATTGATCTATATTGAACTCCACGGAGCTTTGAGAAAACGGAACCCATAACCTATATTTCGTAGAATATGATGTTAACACAGTGCCTTGATTTTGTTAGCACCTATGCCTTTCCTTGCAGCACTTTAAATTGTTTTGTATTTTCATAGTTACACGGGCGCCTCAAATTTTGTTACACGGGCGCCTTCCCCTTACAGTATTTCTATTTTGCCTATAAATTTGATTTAGCACCGGTGTCTTATCTCTTTGTATCTCATGAGTGTGCTATGGAATGGACTTAGCACCGGTGCCCTTGTTGTAAAACATTGACACTCAGTTTCTGACTTAGACTTGTTAAGACAGGGCTTGTTCTATGACAGTGCACTTATTTTCTATAAATAAATTTAAGTAAATACATTATTTTCTTTATTTTAATTTTATTTAATGAAAATAAGGAAGTACCTCTCATTTGGAAACAATGGCATTTATAGAAAATTAAAATTCCATCTGAATCAAAATGTGGCCCTCCTTATTTTAGTACAAAATTTAAAAATTACCCGTTTTCTTCTTATAGTTTGGCCCGAAACTCACCTAGACTTATGCATTTGAGACGTATGAATATACCATTGTGCTTAGAAAAAATCAAGGAATGAGAATTTTTATCCCTTAAGTCGAAACTTTGAAAATTCAACTTTTTTTATACTTAGAAAAATTTTCAGACAGCAAATTTTTTTAGAAACTTAGAACATCGCTCCAATTCTTACATAATGACTACTACCCTTATAATCAAGCTCAGATTATCGTATTGAATGTTAGGTATCATATGTCATTATAAGATGATATCTTATTCAAGAGTTAGCGTGCTAAGAGTTGTTTTGCAAGATGAAATCATGCAATTATTGCTTACGTGTTATAGCTAAATTTATTGTATCATCTTATTTATTTTGTTAAAAACTTGCATCTCCAACATATCATCATGTTATCACGAGTCTAGTCGTTTAAAAAGAGATTACAAAGGAATGTGTTGAGGCTAGTAGTATGTCACTCGAGGTTTTGACACTAGTCTTGGAAAGTCATGAACTTTGTAACGAAAATCGAGATTTTGAGAAAACTCATATACGTGGTGACTCGAGTTTTGACTTACTCTTTGGGGAGACGTATTAGGATGTCTTTAGTCGGGATATGAATTTTAGCCAAATTACGTCTGTTACCATCGGGCTGTATTTTGGGGCTGAGTCGGTCATGTCTCATGTATTTAACCAAGTTATATCGTGAGCCGGTTATGTTCGAAGCCATGTCGTATCTTTTTAAAAATAAAACATAGTTGAAGAGGAGGAGTTAGATATTTTCTAAGTCAAGGCACGATATATGAGAGATGTAATGCTAAGAGCATAACAGTTGGGAGCATGAGATACGGGAGCAGATATTTGGGCACACTAGCGTCGGATACGAGGTCAGCATAGGGGCCGGGACCATATTGGTCGGGAATATCATGACACCACTTTGGAAAATGAAACGGGCAACGCTTGTGTCCACCCGAACTTCGTATTTTGAAAGGAATTTTGGACACTTGTGAACAATGGTAGACACTTATGGATATGGGTCGGTTGCATGTGTCAGAAACTTAGAAACAAGTCATAGGGTTTGACTTAAGGATAAATTGTCGATATTTTATTTATTTACTGCACTTGTTAAATGCTTCCACTTACTGTTTAACATGATTATGTCGCACTCTGATTATATTGCTCTGTTCATAATACTTGATTAACTACTCATACTATCTTCTTGGTCATGCATCATTCGATCCATTGCATAGATTTGAGATTTGGGGTAGTTTTATTTGCTGAGCATTAATCGCTCATCTGATGCAATTTCTCTACCTCTGGCCTTTCATGCCAGGTGTCAAAGATGACGTTGCTGAGCCCGTTTATGCAGATATCAACGGCGGTACTTTAGAGGAGGATGTCGTAGCCCCGTGATTCACCTAGATTTATTTCGACTTCTTAATTTTAAATCTTTAATGTAATTTTCTTTAAGTTGGATGATTGTAATCAAATCATATTTTGACTAAGTAATGGAAATGTAGTTGACTTTTGAAAAATTATTTTAAATTAACGTCTCCGGAAATTCGGGGCGTTACAGTCTCGAACATTAATCATAAAAATAAAAAAAATTTGGGTCTCTATACACTTAAAAACCTTTTATTCAAAAAAACTTTTTTGTAGCAATAGTAGTTGATGGTAAGGAAAACGTTTTTGTGATAGCTATCTCAGTTGACGCTAGTAAGTTCATTTTTTTTCCCTTTTTTGAGTTAACATAAACACTGAGAAAATGTAGTTTTTCCGTCACAAAAACTTTACAATGGCCACTTCTGGATGCAAAATATTTTTCGACACCCTTGTTACCATGTTCCCTAACATTGTCGCTACAACAGACTAGTAGCGATAGTCTTGTGAGTTTTTGCGATGGACTTCTATTGAGACAAAAAACTATCCTTTCTTATAGTAAGAGCCAAGTCCATCAGCTTGCAGGATCTATCTCGTCTATGCATTTTTTTAGTAAACCATACTCATCAACACCATTAGGGCCGGCCCAGGCCAAGGAGCAACATGCAATCATCTTGGGCCCCCAGTTTTTGACCCTATTTATAGGGCCCCAAATTATAATGAAAAGTAATAAATATAATATGCATCAGAATAATTGTAAACCAAACCAATGATCTTGGGTTCAAGTCTCATGTATTTATTTTTTACCTACAAACATAATTCAGTTTTATATATACAATATTCTTTGATATATGTATGTTGTGTTTTTTACTATATTCAGCTATATATACATACATGTTATGTACATATATATATGTATACATATGTTACATATATAGTTGTCACTCTTAATTTATTCTTTAAATTGTAACTTGAAGAAAAAATACTAATTTGCATGTGCTTTACAAAGTTTTTCTTTCTCAATTTGTTAGACTTAATTTCTTAACATGTATGTAGTATATATGTAAACAATCACTCTTAATTTCTCTCGCATATTGTAATTTGAAAAAATATTAGCTTGAATATGTTTTTACTCAGATACTTTCTACTAAGATTTTTAGTATTTAGTAGATTTTATTCTTATCCTTTTCTCTCTCAAATTTTAGCGATTAACTAACTCTTATTCAATATTTTTATTTTAAAATTAATTTTCATAGATTTCTATTCGTTTTGAATAGTTTAATAAAATATTTAAATAATAGCTCATAATTAACTAAATAAAGAAATAAATTTTAACATTTGGGATTTTGTTTGCTAACATTATTCATAAATTTTTATAAACATTAGCCGAAAATGAATTTTCATAACAAAGTTCACATTTTGCCAATTATGTGATTAACGATATAACTATCACACAATATTTTTGGATTATTTTCTTATAAGATCTCTACTACATTAATAAAATTACGTATGTAGAACTTTTCAGTTATAAGATTGAAATTCATTTATTTAATGTGAAGCAACAAATTAAGAACTTTTAAAATTCTTATTACAATTAATTGGATTTTATTTTATTTTCAAAATATATAAGGGCCTTATTTTTAAGCTCGCCTAGGGCCCCAAAATTCTCAGGGCCAGTTTTGAACACCATAATAGCATTTGTAAATCATTACCAAAATTAAGTGGGACTTATTTTTTTATCGAATCTTAATATCTCTCTTTTTGTGGGCGATTAATTTTAAAATTGTTGTGTGCCAAATTAGATTTTTTTTTTCTAATGTGAAATTTCTTGAGAGTTGTAACCTATACTATATATTATTGTAGGGTGACTTTTCGTGAAAGTCGCCCTAAAAGCAACAAGTGGCAAAAATTAATTAGTTGTCACTAAAATTTTAAAACGACACATGTTACTTTACAAAAATAAAGCTATTGCATAAATCTTTTTTGAATTTGAATTCAAAACACTTGCTATATTTTATATATAATATTTTATTCTCATAATTTTCTCTACACATCTATATATGAGCACATACATATATAGGTATAGTTATGTATCTACATATCCATATAGATTAAAAAAAATAAAAAATTTGTACAGAGTTTAGTTTTTACAAAGAAATTAAAAGTAAATACGTTTTTCTTACATTGATAAAATTTTAGCCCATAATTTACGAATTTAGAAACAAATAATTTTTTTTTACGATAATATATCTTTCATACTCCTAACTCTGATTTTCCTAAAAAAAATCACCTTTTTTATACTTCTACGACTTTTTATAAATATATTTTTATTATAATTTTTTTAAATTTATAAAATTATAGTCAAGATAGATTTGTATAACCACGATGTATTTACAATTATTAATGAGTTGTGGACCGACGTGTCATAATAAATTCGCTTATCTTTAAAATTGATGGGTTGATTAATATTTTGTGCAATTTTTATTTACTCGGTTAAGTAGTTTAGTTTTAAAATAAAATCAAAGAACAATTAGATTGAAGATGATATTTCTCTTAATGATAGATTTATATAAAAAAAGATGCATGAATCTATAATCAACTCTTTTGTGCATATATGTTGTAGGCATCCTTCACATTGACAGTGAAAAATGAATACATTAAAATTAGACAAAGAAAAAAATATTTTTATTCGCATCTCCATGTATTTTATCTTATTTATAATTTTGTCCATATTTTCTCCCTCAATTAGACTAATTGTAAATGTATAATGATCTGAAAAAGGGAGAAAAAGAACAAAAAGTTAAATTATTAATCAGTGTTTTTTTACTGTATATGTTTTTCTTATTTTCTTATTTTTTTATTTTTTAGTTGTAAAAATTTTGAATTTGAAATACGATGTGACAATTACAAAAAGTGTATATTAAGTTAAGAGGTACAAAAAGTGTATATTAAGTTAAGAGGTATACCAACATTAATTTAGTGACAATAATTCAAAGGTTTTACGACGATCTAAAAAGATCTTATTGAGAAAATTTGGGTATATAATCAATCCTAATTAATCGAAACTTAATACTCAGTTTGGTTTAATTTTAAATTTTGAACCCAACTGATTAATATTTTTATGCATGTTTACTAACTTTTACATGATTTAAGATAGTGAAAGGTTGTATAATTTAAGTCCTTTTTAGATGATCAATTTGGCCAAATTTTTTCCTAAATTATTTTTGTCCTTATTATGTTTTTTTTTTTTGCAATTTTTTATTTTGTGTCAATTATTATGGATTATTGGTTCGTCTCGACAAGAAGATTCAAAAAAATTAAAATTTTTTGAACTAACATTAAAAAATGTTTACGTATGACAAAAATAATCCAAAAAATATTTCTGTTTTCAATTATTTTCATCTTTAGTGAATATTTTTAGCTTTTAAATATTTTTTACTTTTAAGATAAAAGAATAATAATTAAACAAAATTCGAGTGTATGTGCAAAATGTACATATCACTGACACGGATTTTATGGTATGTTTTCTTACATTATGACCATGCTTATTTAGGTGTGTTTTTTTTTGAGTTATATGTTTTAACTTATTATTATTGATTTTAATATTAGTTGATTTTATGTAAGTAATTATTTCTGTCGTCATAAATATTTATCACCCGTGCATAGCACGGGTTTTATGCTAGTACTACTATATTAAAAGAGGGAAAGACACGGGTATAAGAAACTTTTTCATTTCTTTGGTCCTATTTTAGCACTAATACAATGTGATTTTATCCCTTGTTTGATTTCATTAGTTTCTTTATGGAATGACGAGAGAGGTAAAGACATGTTTTGTAAGAGTGATTATGAGATGCCGTGTACCGCCTCGAATTTCAGACACGTTAAATTAAAAGAGTGGAATAACCAAAATACTATTATTTCATTGAAATACGAGACATAGTTGAAATACGTTCAAAAATACTATTTTACATAAAAAAAAGACTTTAAAACAAAGTCAGAGCAGTCTAGAAACTAATCTAAGTAAATCACGGCTTTACCGTGTCTTCTATGGGATAAGCGTCATCGTACAGTATATAATCCGATCTGGCTCTATTGTCGTCGGTAACTGGTTATGAAACACCAGAGATAGGAGAAAATTGTGCCATGAGTTTTTACACTCAATAAGTTATCATACCCTTAAGTTCTCTTTTGAATGTTTTAACATAATAACATGATGTGCAGTGTACAGAGTATGAAATTATTCAAGGTTTAATCATGCGGTAAGATAAGTGCAGAAACAGTAAGTACATGCTTAAAATTGAAATAGCGAAATTGAAATCATCAGAGTAATTATCACAGGGAATATCAGTACCAAACGTTCCATGAGTACTTGACTTGAATCAAATATTCTAAAGTATGACCACGTCATATAATTCCATCAATTGTTCCAAAAATGACCTTATCATTTATTTCGAATAGGCATTTCTAACATCAATGACATCGCCATATATTTTGAATCAATATTTCTAAATCAATGTATCAAGTATAGTGCTCCCGAACGATAACGATCCCAACCGCCTGACCAGCCGATGCTTTCTAACCGCCCTGGTCACGATCGTTATGTTTTCAATCAATATACTCTCCCTAACTTTATATCCTTTTGCTATCGTGCTAGACAATATAAGTTTAAAGTTGATACTAGAAGACTATTAAGAAAGGGCATGATAGGACTAGATATATGTAACGCCCTGTATATCAGAGACGTTAAAGTTTAAATAATTTGAACGAAATCAAAAACAACTTGTCATTTCATAGCGAAATTAAAATTTGATTACATAAAAGGAAATACATAGAATAAAGAAATTATATTAAATATTTTAAAACTACGAGCTCGAATAAACTAAGTAAACCAAGGGGCCACTTGGTCTTCCTCGAAACTGCTGCTGCCAGGGCCAGGGTAAGTGGGCTCAGCTGCATCATTATCAATACCTGGCATGAAAGGCCAGGAGCAAGGAAAATTTCCACCAATGAGCAGCGAAGCTCAATAAATAATTCCTACCCGTAGACCCAATTTATGCAATAGCTCATATGATGCATGATCAAGACAATGACATGAACAAGTAGTCAAAATAATAATAATAATAATAATAATAATAATAATAATAATAATAATAAATTGCATAATGAAAATCATATTGTAACACATATGATATTTAATGACGATATGCAGAAGCATCAAATAATAAATTTCAGAATTTGAATTAGAGTAAAATGTAGGTGATAATATCCCTTACGTTAACCTCTATGACCAAACCTTAAGTTTCTGACCTTAGTGTCTGACAACTTCTATATATGTCCAAAAATCCATTTCAATAATTCTAAGTTTCAGGTTGATATAAGCGTTGCCTGTAAGTCAAAATCTATTTTTGAAAATAATGTCATGATGTTCCCGACCGATATGATTCGATTCCTAAGTGGAACCTCTCAACCGACGCTAGTGTACCCAAACATTGGCTCCCGTATCTCATGCTCCCAAACGTTATGCTCTCAGTGTCATGTCTCCTTTATGTCATGCCTTGACTAAAAAATTCTACCTCCTCTTGACATACTAAATTTTATTTTTTTTAAAAAGACACGACATAGTTTACGAACATAATTGGCTCAAGGGTCAAATTGTTTTCTTACAAAACAATGGTTGTATGGAGGTTTAGAAAGATTTTCTGTAGGTTATGCAGGATTTAAGAGTGTGAATGTGCTGAAATATTCAGCACATGTATAAATCAAGCATGTGTGGTGATGATGGCAATGAAAATTGATCCCATATGGTTGTGCCTATGGCATAGCCATTGAATTGGCCACTAAAAAGGCTTAAGTTTGGGTCGAGTCCAACAGTGTCAAGACATAAATTAGTCCAACATAATTTCATGCATGAATTTGTACAAATAACATAAAAATATATAATCAATTTCGAAGAAAAACAAATAAGTTATTTTTTTTTATTGAGTTTAAAATAAAATGAGTCTTTACAATCTATCCCCCTTAAATATATTTCGTCCTTGAAATTACAACGGAAAAGTTTCGAAAAGATAGAGGTGATTGGTACGCATAATATCCTCTCGCTGCCAAGTGGATTCCTCGATGTTTCGGTGTCGCCAAAGAATTTGAACTAAACGAATGGTTTTCCCTTGTAGAATCTTCTCTCCCTGATCAAGGATTCGCACTGGTCGCTCTTCGTAGGTTGTGTCTGCATCGATAGTGACTTCCTTCCAATCTATGACGTGGGTCGGATGGGCTAGATATTTCCTAAGCATAGATACATGAAAAACATTATGAACTCGATCAAGCTGCGGTGGCAGAGCTAAGCGGTAAGGAGTTTCTCCAATGCGTTGCAGAATCTCGAATGGTCTGACAAATCTTGGTGATAACTTTCCCTTCTTGCCAAAGAAAATAATTCCTCTTCTTGGTGAGATCTTTAGGAATATGTGATCCCCGATATTGAAAATCAGAGGTCTGGTTCTCTTGTCGGGACAGCTCTTTTGTCGGCTCTGTGCTATTAGAAGTCACTGTCAAATGATCTTGACCTTCTCAGTTGTCTCTCGTACAATCTCGGGTCCCAATAAGCTCGTCTCCCCTACTTCAGTCCAATATATAGGTGATCTGCACGGTCATCCATACAATGCTTCATAGGGTGCCATCTCGATACTAGCCTGGTAACTATTGTTCTAAGCGAACTCAACAAGTGGTAGATGTCTTTCCCATCCTCCTTGAAAATCTAACACACATGCTCGGAGCATATCTTCAAGTTTTTGAATTGTCCTCTCAGATTGTCCGTCAGTTTGGGGATGAAAGGCAGTGCTAAGGCATAGCTCGGTTCCTAATGCTCTCTGAAGACTCTTCCAAAAAGTTGATGTGAAACGTGTATCTCGGTTGGATATGATGGTCAGAGGTACACCATGTAATCTAACAGTCTCCTTGATGTAGAGGCGGCTATAAGAATCCATCGTGTCTGATACTCGAATGGGTAGGAAGTGTGATGACTTAGTCAAGCGATCTACGTTGATCCAGATGGCGTTGTGTCCCTGCTGTGATCTCGGCAATCCCGTCACGAAATCCATAGCGATGTGCTCCCATTTCCAACTCGGTACAGGTAACAGTTGAAGAGTTCCTCTTGGTTTTTGGTGCTCGGCCTTGACTTGCTAGCAGGTGAGACAAGTAGCTACGCACTTGGCCACGTCCTTCTTCATTCCTCTCCACCAATAAGATCGTTTCAGATCCTGGTACATCTTGTTCCCTTCGGGGTGAACAGTAAAATTCGATCGATGAAATTCCCTCAAAAGTGATTCCCGTAGTGTGCCAAAGTCTGGTACAAAGATCCGTCCCAGATATCTTAAACCCTTGTTGGTACCGATAGTCCATCCTGTTGCTGCTCCTCTTGATGACAAACGATGTCTGATAAGCTCTGACTCTGGATCAAGTGTTTGAACCTTCAAAATCTCTGCATGAAGTGTTGGGGCTGCTGTCAATGCATACAGGAATGCCCCTCCTGCGACCTCGTTGTGTTGAAGATTGAATTCTTGGATCTATCCTAGCATCTTCCATTCTCGAACTGCTAAACTGACATCGTGTCCTCGAGATTTGTGACTGAGAGCATCTGCCACAACGTTGGCTCTACCCAGATGATAGGCAAGCATAAAGTCAGAGTCCTCAAGATATTCCATCCAACGTCTCTGCCTCATATTCAAGTCTTTCTATGTGAATATATACTTGAGACTCTTGTAATCTGTGAATATCTCGAATTTCTCCCCATATAAGTAATGACGCCATGATTTCAGCACATGAACTACAGCGGCAAGTTTCAAATCGTGTGTTGGATTGTTCTTCTCATGTGGCTTCAGTTGTCATGAACCATAAGCTATGACCTTGTCGTTCTGCATCAGTACACATCCCAATCCTTCCTTGGATGCATCACAATAAACGTCATATCCCACATCTCGTTCGGGAATGGTGAGTATCGGTGCGTTGGTCAACTTGTCCTTCAACTCTTGAAAAGATTTCTCACAGGCTTTGTCCCATTTAAACTTAATTCCCTTTTGAGTCAATCGTGTCATCGGTCTAGCCAACGTTGAAAAATTCATAATGAATCGTCTATAATATCCTGCGAGTCCCAAAAAACTTCGAATCTCGAACACTGTAGTCGGCCACTTCCATTCTCTTATAGCCTCAATCTTACTGTCATCCACAGAGATTCCTTTTTCTGACACTACGTGCCCCAAAAACCTCACTTCTCTCATCCAAAACTCACACTTGCTTGCCTTAGCATACAACTAGTTGTCTCGCAAGGTTTGAAGTACGATTCTTAAATGTTGCTCGTGAGCCTCCTTTGATGATGAGTAGATCAAAATATCGTCGATGAACACCACAACAAACTGATCTAAGTATGGTGTGAAAATCTTGTTCATCAAACACATGAAGACTGCAGGCGCATTGGTTAAACCAAAAGGCATCACTACAAATTTGTAGTGGCCATAGCGAGTTGAGAATGTCGTGTTAGGTGTATCCGATTCTCTAACTCGCAACTGATTGTACCAAGATCTCAAATCAATCTTGGAAAATCAGGTGGCTCCTCTAAGTTGGTCGAATAGATCATCAATCCTTTGAAGTGGATAATGGTTCTTGACTGTCACTCGGTTGAGCTGACGATAGTCGATACATAATCTAAGAGTCCCCTCCTTCTTCTTGACGAACAAAGTCGATGCTCCCCAAGGTGAAGTACTAGAAGGATGAACCCCTTGTCCAAAAGTTCATGTAACTGCGTCTTCAACTCTCGGAGTTCAGCTGGTGCCATTCTGTAAGGAGCTATAGAAATTGGTGTAGTGCCTGGTACAAGCTCGATGGTGAACTCCAGTTCTCTTGAAGGTGGCAATCCTGGTCTATTGCTGCTTGTTTTGATTTTGGATAGGGTACTGATTACCCCTCTATTTTTGTTGTTGTTGTTGCATTTGTCGTGGACGTTTGTTGCTGTGATATGGTTTCTGACCATGGTTCCTATTGCTGTTATGAATTGGTCCTCTCGAAGTCAACTTGTCACGCCTCTGATCCCAAATCCTTTTGGAGTCAGCGGACTCTCTCTCCATCATCAGTGCTCCAATGACTACTCCAGCATACGTCTCCTCCTTCAAAGACATGACATTTCTTCTGATGTGAGGGTTCAGTCCCCATTCAAACTTTCGTGCTCTCGAAGCATCGGTCGGAACAAACTCTGGTGTATGGCGAGATAACTCGTCAAATCGTGCTGCATACTGGGTCACTATCAGTCCTCCCTGCTTGTGGTTCATGAATTCTTGAATAAGTGCCTGCTTGACAGGTGTTGGAAAGAATTTGGCAAGGAATAGTGTCTTGAAGGCATTCCATGTCATTGCCTGAACATCTTGTGTTATCTTGACCACATCCCACCAGTGGTCGTCCTCTCCCTGCATCTGATAGGCTGCCAAAGCCACTCGATCACCATTGTCACGGACTTCCACGATCTCCAATAGGTTCTCGGTTTGTTTCAGCCAGGTCTCTACAATAGTCGGGTTGGTCTCGCCAGAGAAAATTGGGGGTCGGTGTTTGCAGAATTCATTGAGCAGCACACTTCGATTGGGCTGAGCCTGGTGTTGGGGTTGGGATCCAATTTGCTGGGGGTTGCGGGCAGCGTTAAAGAAAGATTGCATGAACTGGTTAAAGTCATTGAAAGCAGGTGCAACATAAGGTGGGGTGGAGGTGGCGGGTTAGCATGTGCATTACTGGATCCGGCTTGGTTCCCTGTGTTAGTCTCGTTTCTTGTTTCAACCATCTATAGTTAGACGAATATGCTAAAGTTTAGGAACAAAATAGGTGACAAAAGTTCTTTTTCATTGATAATAGAATACTAGTGCCAAGATAACATCATCCAAACAGACTACTACATCCGATATGTGCATGTATACATCAAAATAGCACATGGCCTACATGTAGAATGCAAAATAAAAATCTATGCGCTAGGGTGTACATAAGTCATCTGACGTTTGCAAAATCACCCAATTACTACCCTACCTAGAATCTGCTCAAAGAAGGAACAGAGTCAGGTAATCACGTCAGGGCAAATACTCGCGCTCCAAAGTTGTGTCAACCTTCCCAAAGCATCTCCAGTAGACCTTGTAACACCACGAGTCCAGGTCCCACGGGTCAACTTGACGGCGATCCTCCAACTTAAAAGGCGTGTCAGTGTAGGTGGTTGGGTTGAAAAAGTCCAGATCTCCATGCAGATTCACAATCCTATGTCTGTCTCTCGGGCGTTGCCTTTGCAACAGATTCCCTGGCACAGAATTCCCGACATTCTTTTGAAAACCAACAGGTACGTTGAGCAAGTATCGGTAGTCGTTGAGTTGCTCGATGATTGCGACCGGTCCCAAAAAGTATGGCTCTCCATGAGCTTTCCAATAGTAGCGTTCCACAGGAGAAATCTTCACATAAACCATTGTGCCTGGTGCATGCCACTCGGATCCCTCCCAGGTGCTCCAACTAGCAACATCCATGTGCACTCCAGTAGGCTCAGGTGTCGGGGGATTTTCGATCTCACTCTCTGGCTCCTCGTTAGGTGGCTCCTCTCCATCAGCGTCCATCTCATTAGCCACTACTAGCTCCTCCACATGTCCTAGAATCAAATCTTCAAAGTCATCATCCTCATCAGGGTCATGCTCCTCGGGATCCTTATCATCTACCTCATCATCTGCATCATCCTCATCGTGCCAACCCCACTGTGGTAAGTCATCCTCTGGTGGGGGTAAAGGTGCCATTATCCCTGGTGGTGGAATAGGTGCAAGATCGTCAGGGAGTTCGTCCTCCGAAAAGTCAACAAGATAACGCTCCACTGTGTCAAAGTCTAAATCGGATGACATCTACAAGAAATATAATTGTATGAGTTAGACTTATGATATATGATATCGGATAAGAATAATAACGCATTATACTATCTACCCAGGAAATACGACACTCACGATGTGATCTACCCAATTCTACCTAGGTCTCAAGTAAAAGGAACCTAGAGCTCTGATACCACTCTGTAACGCCTTGAATATCAGAGACGTTAAAGTTTAAATAATTTGAACGAAATCAAAAACAACTTGTCATTTCATAGCGAGATTAAAGTTTGATTACATAAAAGGAAATACATAGAATAAATAAATTACATTAAATATTTTAAAACTACGAGCTCGAATAAACTAAGTAAACCAAGGGGTCACTTGGTCTTCCACAAAACTACTGCTGTCAGGGCCAGAGTAAGTGGGCTTAGCTGCATCATTATCAATACCTTGCATGAAAGGCCAGGGGCAAGGAAAATTTACACCAATGAGCGATGAAGCTCAATAAATAATTCCTACCCGTAGACCCAATTTATGCAATAGCTCATATGATGCATGATCAAGACAATGACATGAACAAGTAGTCAAAGAAAAATAATAACAATAATAATAATAATAATAATAATAATAATAATAATAATAATAATAATAATAATAATAATAATAAATTGCATAATGAAAATTATATTGTAACACATATGATATTTAATGACGATATGCAGAAGCATCAAATAATAAATTTCAGAATTTGAATCAGAGTAAAATGCAGGTGATAATATCCCTTAAGTTAACCTTTATGACCAAACCTTAAGTTTCTGACCTTGGTGTCTGACAACTTCTATATATGTCCAAAAATCCATTTCAATAATTCTAAGTTTCGGGTCGATACAAGCGTTGCCTGTAAGTCAAAATCTATTTTTGAAAATAATGTCATGATGTTCCCGACCGATATGATTCTGATCCCTAAGTGGAACCTCTCAACCGACGTTAGTGTATCCAAACATCAGCTCCCGTATCTCATGCTCCCAAACATTATGCTCTCAGTGTTATGTCTCCCTTATGTCGTGCCTTGACTCAAAAATTCTACCTCCTCTCGACATACTAAATTTTATTTTTTTTGAAAAGACACGACATAGTTTACGAATATAACTGGCTCAAGACATAACTTGGCTAAATACAAGAGACGTGACCGACTCGGTTCCAGGACACAGCTCGGTGGTGCCAAACTTAGTTTGGCTCAAGCCATATCTCGGCTCAAGACATCCTAACACATTTTCCAAAAAGTAATTCCAAACTCATGACACATATATCGGTGTACTTCAAAATATAGTTTTGATCAAAATCTCGTGAGACGTGAGGTACGGTATCAACGTATGGTTCCTAGATTTTGAATACTCGAAATGATCTAAGTTAGAATCTATCCCAAGTGTACTTAACCATGCATGTACGAATAGAGAAATTAAGACATTAAGCAAGACATATTATTGGAAGTAATCAATATTGAACAATCATAACAAAATTCATAATTAAAATTATATCCATAATGTTTAGTTAAAGAATTTCAGTTCAGTTCTAGGTATAGGTGACCTGATGGCAACATGAGTGACTGAACAGCAACGGGTCAAGATATGGTTGACTGGGTAGCGACAGGTCAAGATAGGTGTGACTAGATGAGTACAATCAGGGTATGGGTGTGACCTGATGAAAACACGTTAGAATTTAGGTGTGATCTGGTGGGTATAGGTCTAGATATGGGTGATCGGATAGATATAGATCCGGATGTGGGTGACTGGATAGATATAGGTCCAGATGTGGGTGACCGGATAGGTGACTTGATGGAAATAGGTCCGGATGTGGGTGACTAAATAGATATAGGTTCGGATGTGGGTTACCGGATAGGTGACTTGATGATCGGATAAGTGACTTAATGGGAATAGGTCCGGATGTAGGTGACCGGATAGATATAGGTCCAGATGTGGATGATCGGATAGGTGACTTGATGGGAATAGGTCCGGACACCCTAACTGGATGGCAACGAGTCACGGAAAATCTAACTGGATGACCTGACTGGATGGGTACAGGTCACAGAAAATCTAACCAGAAGGATTTGACTGGATGGGTACAGGTCAGTAAAATCTGACTGGTGAGCTAGGCTCAAAGTAGGTTGTTGGGTCTCTAAAAGAAAAGGCGGGCTTAACGGGGCAAGATGGCTACGAAACAAAATTTGACCAGAAGGATCTGACTGGATGGCTGAAAAGAAATCTGACTGGATGGATCTGACTGGATGACTATAGGTCAGGAAAATTTGACTGGATGGCTAGGAAAGAAATCTGACCGGAAGGATCTGATTGGATGGCTACAGGTCAGGAAAATCTGATTGGATGGTTTAACATTCTGGAAATTTTTTTCAAGTAGCAAAAATACCTATCTAAGTTTCCATTAAAGCTTCGTGAAGCTTTTTTACTTGATCTAGAACACAAATTAGAGTTTGAGGAATGATTATTTACCTTAAATAAGCACGATTACACCTTGAATTGAAGAATTTGACCATCAATTGATAAGAACCCAAAGATAGAACTCTTCTCTCTCTCTCTCTCTCTCTCTCTCTCTCTCTCTCTAAATTTCTGTAAATTGTTTCAAGCTCTCAACTCACACTCACTACCAACTTCGAATTCAATGTTTGGGGTGTAAAAACACTGAGAATGGAGCCCTATTTATAAGAGAAAGGAGTAAGAGCAACCTTGGTTAACATGTGCTTGCACATGGGAGTGAATTTTGCATGAAATGTTAGCCATGGCTGCCATTGGCCAAGGTCAGAACTTGGGGTGCAAGAAAAATCCGAAAATCTCCATGAGTTTCATCCATTGGGGAAGAAGAGACAAGGGTCAAGTTGTTTTCTTACAAAACAATGGTTGTATGGAGGTTTAGAAAGATTTTCTGCAGGTTATGCAGGATTTAAGAGTGTGAATGTGCTGAAATATTCAGTACATATATAAATCAAGCACGTGTGGTGATGATGGCAATAAAAATTGATCCCATGTGGTTGTGCCTATGGTATAGCCATTGAATTGGCCACTAAAAAGGCTTAAGTTTGGGTCGAGTCCAACAATGTCAAGACATAAGTTAGTCCAACATAATATCATGCATGAATTTGTACAAATAACATAAAAATATATAATCAATTTTCGAAGAAAAACAAATAAGTTAATTTTTTTATTGAGTTAAAAATAAAATGGGTCTTTACAACGGGATACCCTGAGTATTAATAATTGATCATCGTCAAAGTAACCAGAGTAATAACCATGGTAATTCATGCTCGATTAATATCTAAACCATTAAATAGAAATCACATAATAATAAGATGGGTGTGTAAATAAATAAAAATTTAATAGTTAACCATAATATTTAATGATACACGTTATAAGATAAATATGTTTATAAAATGAGTTTCTAATAATTTTATGGTTTTTCAAGGAGAATAAAAAGGTAGGAAACTAAAAAGGCGTAAGGTTTTAAAATGATATTTTCTTGAAATTAATTTAAATGATAATTGATAAAATAAGTAAAACTATAATAAACTATAACAAGTTTAATTATAATAATTATGAAATAAATATAATATTTATATAACATTAGTACAATCTGTAATTAATTAAAATACTGAGTAAAAATTTAAATATATCAAAAATAAATTAATTTCAGCCAAAACTCCATCTAGAAATTTGTCCGGTCGCGGATACGGTCATAAAGAAACGGATCTAGAAAAATTTGATAGTTCTCTGTAAATAGATGGTTCTCTTCTAGTGAAGCTCCGTTAAGATTAATATCATACAAAAATACTCAAAATGGTTCAAGGATAAGGGGCTTAGAATTGGTTTGGAGTTTTATGAAGTTTCGGGTGGGTTTCGAATGCTGGCTTGGTTTGACGGAATATCTGCCTTCTCCTTCTTTCTTCTTGCAGCTCTCAGATAGTTTGGCGTGTCTAAACTGAGGGGGAAGGGTTGTATTTATAGGGGAATGGAGGAGGAGAATGGAGGGTTGGGATTGGCCAGTGGAGATTGACGGTGGGGACGTGGTGTAGGAGTGTCTGGCAGGAGTAGGGTGGTGATGAAGGTGGCAGGTGATAGGGGGTAGTGGTGTGAGCTGGTGGTGATGGGAGGGGGGAGTGACAGGCCGGGGGGAGAAGACAGGAGAGGGGACGAGGAGAGAGAGAGAGAGAGAGAGATAAGGTATAATACACACACACACACATAGCTATAAATATATATACTATTTATATATAGGGAAAGGCCCCATAAACCAATATTTTTTTAGACCAATATTAGATCAAAATCTAAACTCTTCGTTCTTGATTAAATTTTAATGATCCAAACCGTTCAACATGTTTAAAATATGTTTTAAGGGTACCCGCAAGAAATCAGCTCAAAATATTATTGGAAAGGGTCTGATCCAAACAGTTGTTCAAAATGCTGACAAGCACTGTTTTATGAACCACTGTTTGGATCAAGCCATTTTCGGTAATATTTTGAGCTAATTTTTCATGGGTACTCTTAAAAATATGTTTTAAACAAATTGCACGGTTCGGATCATTAAAATTTAATCAGCAATGAAGAGTTCAGATGTTGGTCTTGTAACAACCCGAAATTTTTAATGTATTAAAAATAAAACTAAAAATTCTTTTGAAAATTTTATTTCATGTTTTAATTGATATTTAATTTAACCATAAGCATTAATTTTGTAATGAACGGATGACATGGCACATGTATGGGAGTTGTGTTGGAGTGTGTCACGTCAAAATATTTTTTCTTTCCTTTCCTTCTCTTTCATTTTTCTAACCGTGTAACTCTATTGCTTTAAGTTCTAGTCATGACATTTGATTAGGTGTTGATGTGAGATTTTCTTCCCCTTGGCCTATAAAAAAATGGGGAACTTATTTTTTAGTCTTATCTCTAAGTGTTTGTTATTTTCTCATCCTATGCACTTATAAACATTAAGTTTTGGTCTTTTTTTAAAAAAAATACCAAACTTACCCTTATCTTGACATTAACTAAGGTTAGCAGTCAATCCCTAAAAACACGCCATTAACAATTATCTCCCAAATATCAAACTCGTCTCTCCCAAAATAGCGGGACTAAAAAAAATGACTAATAATCCTCCATTTTAGGATGACACCGGAGATTTAGGGCTTCGGAATCCATCAACTCGCCGGAATCGCATACAAATACCACACTACATCTACAGAACATCGACCGCCAATGTCGGAATATGAAATACGAGTTTGATTTAACTGCTACCGGAGAAGGACGATGAAAGTCGAATGATTTTCATCAGACTATGGGCTAGGGTAATGTACGAATCGTTAGAATACATGTTTGTTTTGGATGATACTGAGTCAGACATAGTATATTTGAAGGTCATGGTACTTTTTAAGATATCATGGTAAATTTGAAGATCATGGTAAATTAGTTAGAAAGAAACTAACACCTACAAGTCATGGTACGTTTTCAGATATCATGGTAAATTTAAAGGTCATGATAAATTTGTAAGTAAAGAACAACACTTGCCGTCCATAGAAATTTTGCATATATTATGCTAAATTTGAAAGTACGACACGACATTTGGTAAATTGAAAGATTTCACAGTAAATTTCGGAGTACAACATTAAATCTACAGGTTATGGTAAATTTGCAGATATCATGGTAAATTTGCAGGTAAGAAACAACACATGCGGGTCATGATACATTTTCATAAAATGGTGAAAATAATTACTAAAGATAATTATGAATCTCAAACTGCTATTTTCGGTCAAATCTAATTTATCCAGGAATATGATTGGAACGAAATCTCCACTGCCATTTCCGTGTATACATTACTAAAGATAAACGTAATCCCGTAAATTAAGCCTAAAAAAGTTCTACAGATTTAACTTAAACAATTCAAATATTAACTAAACACAGGATAAGATGGTAAACTACCTCTCAAAAGTAATGGCAAAATCGTCTATCTATACTAATATAGGATGATAATATAATTTGGAAAAGTGGATGGGATGAAAAGCTAAGTTGGAGGAGTAGAAAGGACCCCAATTTAATTTACCCTAAAAAATTAACAAGTCTTTGATCTATTCACAAAAATTTTATAATCAAAAAAATCTTAGAAATCATTTCCTTCATTCACCAATCTCGGAATTTATTGTGCTAACTCGACATTTTTAATGTATTAAAAATAAAAGCTGATGTTTAATTAAAATTATTTTGTCTTTATGTTTAATGGTAATTTAGTCACTTATACATTTGTTGCTATTTTTGTTTTAATGAACAGTCAAGATCAATTGAAAGATGGACGGATGAGATTGTGTGTGACGTATATCGTAGTAGAGCGAGATACACCGAAAGAAAATTTATTTTATTTTACTTATTTTATTTTTATTTTTATCAATTAAGTGACTTTTAGCTTTTCAATTTCTCTCAACTCATCAACCGTTGGAACCTTTAGAGTCATAACCCATTTAGAATTATAACTTGCAATGATGGAATTCATGGTAGATCATTGATATAATTTAAATCTTGTAATGGCAAAAGAAACCAAGTCTATTCCCTTCATTTTTCATTTAGTTTATGTCCGCACCAAAGGGTTAGAGAACGAGTAAGAGTTCTAGAGTAAGAAGGGAAGCTATTGGAATCAAACTCATATTGTTCGTCGTCGTTCTTCATCAGAATTGGAACTGAGGTAGGACTATTTATCTCCAACCCTTGGTTTAATTATTTTTTTTAGTAGTAAAATCTTATCTCCAATCCTTAGAAGTATATTTGTGGGAAAATTTTATATTTCATTCTCTGTAATTATATGATTTTTGATTGATTCGTGCTAAGAACTGAAAACCCTAGAAAAAAATTATGAATCTGGAAAATGAAACATAGCGATAACCTGATCTTGAGAAATTTCGTTAAGGTCGTTCCAAGACTCCAAAATTTCTGAAATTTTTACTGAATGTTGCTTTATGTACCTTCTGTATTAGGTAAAAATTTCGGAGTCTAATTCAAAGTATACAGTTCTACATAAATCCGTAACCAAACTGCTGCGAATTCGTCATTGTGCAAACTGCACTGACACACATTAGAAAAACGGCCATAACTTTCACCACGGGTGTCGAAATTGCACACCGTTTGATTTATTTGAAAGTAGACACATAAAAATTCAATAATATGTGGATTTTGTATTTTATTTTTTCTTGAGAAAAATCAGATTTTCCTTTAAAGTTGATGATGCAGTTTTTGGCGTTAAGAAATATGTCAATAGTTGTAATTCAGAAAGTTTTTAGAATGCTTTAACTTGTTGTTTGAGCCACGGGTTCAGGATCCGACAATCTAATTGTAATCCGAAAGCATGTACATTGTGCACAAGTATACACGTACTAATGTTATGTTCATGAGTCCCCGTGGGACCTCGTGTGAGAGGGAATATCGTAAGACGGGCCTTTGATGTTGTTTTGGTGCACATGGATTTTGTTTGTGATAACATAATAGTTAATGAAAAATTCTGATTGTATTGGTAAGAACCTGAACAAAGGATAAAAGTGAAAATAATTTAATTACAGTCGTCATGCTGTCGAGTTGGTTTTCCGGGTTGGATTCCCGAGGTGATTGGTGGTTTGATTCCCCTTCTCACTCTTGTGCCGGATTAGATTCCCGAGGCGATTGGTGGTTTGATTCCCCTTCACTTTTATTCCGGCTTAGATTCCTAAGGTGGTTGGTGGTTTGATTCTCCTTCTCACTTTTGTTCCAGGTTTCCCGAGGTGACTGGTGGTTCGATTCCCTTTCACTTTTGCTCCAGGTTAGATTCCCGAGGTGACTAGTGGTTCGATTTCCCTTCACTTTTATTCCGGATTAGATTCCCGAGGTGGTTGGTGTTCCGGTTTAGATTCCCAAGGTGATTGGTGGTTCGATTCCCCTTCACTTTTGTTCCGGATTAGATTTCTGAGATAGTTGGTGGTTCGATTCTCCTCTATTTTTATATTCCGGGTTCGATTCCAGAGGTGGGTTAGATTTTCACTGGCCGTCGTGTCTATTGATTATGGGTTAGATTCCCTGGGCTTCGTCCCAATTAAAAGAAAAATGAATGAACTTAAAATATTTCAGCTATCCTTTAAAGTTTTTGACATATCTGCATTGGTTATTTAATTTTGTTGATTATGCTTAATTTCATGTATTCTGCTATTATGTCATATCTCCTGTTGTATGTGCTTTTACCTATGGGTTCGTTTTTTAGATAAACCTTCCTACCGAGTTTTATAAACTCATCGGTGTAACTTCTCTGCCCCTGATGTTTCGATCCTACCCTTAGATGCTCTGTTATTTTATTTATTTTTAATAAAAGTATAAATCTCAAGAGTATTTTTATCAATTTTACTTTTGCATTTTAAGACTCTGATTTATCATATTTCCCGTTATTTTAAATAAATAATAAAAGGTATTTCTTTCATTTATGTTTCCAATTAATCAAATAATTGAATAAACGATTTTAAATAACGTACCGACAAAAATCGGGGCGTTACAGGTGTAATGTTGGTCTAAAAAAATATTGGTCTATATAGCTTTTTCCTTAGATAATATCTAAATAAAATAAATATAGTATATACACATAATATATATACAATATATATGCATGCGTGCGCAACAAAAGTTGTACATGCAGAGTAATTAATAAAATATGCTCGAATTATATATTAAATTAATTAAAAAACACGGGTCATTACATGCCGCCTAAAGTTTATATAAGAACTTAAAAATAACAAAATAAAAATTTTAGGAATTAAGTTTGAAGACTAGGAACAAATATGATCGATTGATCCCATAAATAATGACTTTTTAAATACTAAAATGATCTTATTGTTTAATTTAACCAATTTAATTCTAATTAATTATAAAACTTGTATTTAAAAAATTCAATGCGCCTATTGTCGCTCTCAAATCTATTTTCACTTTATAACCCTTGGAGTAATATATTGTACAAAATAGACGTGGGGTTGGTCATTGGGTGCACATAAAAAAATTAAGAGAAATTAATTTTTCAAGATGATGTTAAATTAATAATCTGAAACACAATCTTTTTTTTACTCAGAATGGAGGTGCTTTTAGTTTTTCAGGCTCACTCTTAAACCACCTGATTTACAAAAAAAGAAAAAAAAAGAAAAAATAGAGGTGAGTTATAAAACTAGTTCAGATACTAAATAAATTTGCAGAATATGAATAAGTATTGAACACAAAAGATATAGAAGAATAGTTACTTTAGGAACTATCAAGAACAAAATAGATCTTCAGTGCCTATATAATTGTATTCAATATTTTTATCTCCTGCACTTTCTTCTCCTTTTGAAGGTTTTCTTCTTTCAATCCTCTGTAGTTCAGTACAAGTTATGCTTGGAACTGTGCCAATTATATAGACAAAAAACTTCATTGAAACATTAAAGGAAAATACTGTGACAACCAATAAATACTATTTACACATTTACTATCTTTGACATTTG